>JAOVVA010000026.1:16369793-16390635 GCA_028565275.1 Leiocassis micropogon | reverse complement strand
ATATATTTCTCTCTTATACATATATACTCTTATAAGAATATTGATCAACTTTACGGTGGTCATGAATCTCCCCATCACACTGCCCAGTCACTGAATATCTTTCTATAACTTACTGTACGTGGTAAAGTTTTTTTTTGTTTTTTTTTGCAGGTACAAAGGAGAAGGATGAAATTCGGAGCAATACCTCTTCTAGAAATCCACAAGATGGGTAAAATAGTTGGTGCATTATTTCTTTAACTTGATTTTATGATTGAGTAAAGCAAAAATGCAATCTGTGAAAGTGATTTGAGTATTGTATGTGTTTGCGTGTCAGGAACAGTCAGGAAAGATCTGTATTAGATGAACTTGTAGCAGGAAGCAGCGACATGCACAATGCTGGAGGGGTGAGTAGCAATGATTTTGTGTATTTCTAAAAAGCTGAATAATAAAATGTATTATGAAATTCTTACTAACGTAAGACATCCAGATTTTAATATTAGCTTGTAGTTTGTGCTTTAGTATTACAGTAGCTTGGGGTGTAAGTGCTTTTGTATACATGTGTTTGCAACCCAACTGAATTTAAATTTGTTGCTGGAATACAGAATTAATATAGCAATCATATGAGACTCTAGCATCTGATAGTATCTGTGCCTGTCACTCACTGAAAAACCTGTCTGTCTATGTGAAGGATGACTGCCCACAAGTCCCAGTCCTCGGCTCATCTCCTCAGTTTAATTGGATGTTGGAAAAGGGAATGGTGGGTCTTTAGCACGCAATGTGCCTTTGGAATTGCTGAGCCTGCATGCATTTTTCGAAAGGGGTATTTTTATGTGGTTTCTTTTAGGAGTGGCTGAATCTGTTTCATTCTAATATGCAAAGTGGAGCTGTACAGATCATTCCCTGATGTGCTGTGAGTGCTTTTCTAAGGTGGCAGGTGGCAGGTCTCTCTTTTAATAACTATTGCATTTGCTGAGCGGATCACATAATTGCCTCTTGTTTTTGTGTGTGAGGTTTTTTTTTATGTTGAAAGGCAATGCAAGGCTGTATCCTTTGCTTAGTGGTACTTAATTACTGTGCATGACGGGGCCTTTTTCTGCTCTCAGGCTAATATTGTATACCAGAAGGTAACGATCACATGTTTTTTCACCACCCAGCAAAAATAGTTAATTTGTTTTGTGCTTTTCCCTTTAGATTCCCGTCAATCAAAGTGAAGTGATGGAAAATATTGAGCAGTGGCTTGATGTAGATGAGGTGAGTGTTCAATTTCTGGTTATTCACTGTAAACTGTTTCCATATACCTTCTCAAAGAGAGATTATATGGCGTTCAAAGGTTTGCTGTTATCAATTGAAACAAAGAAGAGCATTTAAGATAAATCGGTACTTTGAATTGTGCAAAATTACAGAACACAGTTATGAGAGTTAAAAACTTCCTTTATTTCTATATATAATCCACTAATGTACTTATTCCAGCACTTTCACTAGTTCTTGGATACCATCAAGGTAAAAGGTTTTCTCAGTACAGGGGATCAGCCGTGATCCTACTGCCAGGAACTCCTTTATTGTCCCAAACATGTGAATGCATGTGTGGCAATAACTCTCAGCCGAGTTCCTCTAATGTTCATGTGGTGTTCGTAAATGATTGTGTGTGTCCAAGTGGCACAGTGGTAAAGTGCTCGCCCTATCATCCAGAGATCGCTGGTTCGGTTCCCGGGTGATGCTGTAACCTCTCACAGCCAAGCTCTCTCAGAGGGGAGGGATGATAAAAAAACTAAAATTAACAGTCTGTAATTCAGATCAGGCGTTCCATTCACCGAATGTTCACAGGAACAATTGTAATGTACCGTACTGTGCTTGAAGTTTTCTGTAATCGGTTTTACACCTACCCTTAGGAGGAATTCAATTAAGTCCCGGTTTTACTTGAACGCCCCTCGGACATACATTTTCAATTAGTTTCTTTACTATTTCGTAGGATGAATGTGTATAGTATTAGCAAAGCTTGTTTATTCAAGCCTAAGCCAATCCAACAGCAGACATAATCGAAAAACCAAGGAAGATGGTGAAGGTCAAATCCAGGAAACACAAAACATGAAAACTAGAAAACAAATCTCAGAATTGATGACTCAAATGCACAGTCAGACTTTCAAATTACACAGAGAAACGTGAGGGTGAAAACAGACGAACTAATTACAGGCTTAACACTGAACACCTTGCAAAACACTTCATTGATAAGACAGGGGCAGACAAGCTTACATTCCACCCAAAGCCACATGTCAAAACAAAAACTACATGGCATGAACTTGAAACAAAAACACTAAAGCTGTGCTTGTTGCACTCAGAACCATTTCACGTTCTGAGAGGAGGAATTAGTGACCGAATGAATGAATATTGTAGCGTTTTATCGCCGGAAAGGATGGTGGAGAGACAAGTGAGCTTTCTTGCTGCCCAATGCAATAGCTGGGAGTACTTTATTCAGTACAGCACGTATAGCATGAGCAGCACATTCACACGGGAACCTACCTCCAATTCAGCCTAAGCATGAACCGGAGCACATTTCACACGTCACACACACACCACACACAAACAGGGCCGAAGCCACTAACCCAAACACCCTTCCCCAACATGGTGAACACACCGACATCCCCGCAAGGCATGCTGGTCGTCAGCCGCCACCTCGCCCACGCCACAATATTTTTACTAATAAAATTTACTAGGTTAATGCTCAGTGTGTCTGTTAAAAATGGTCAAACTCCTTCAGGACCATGTGCAGGTAATCAATTCTACCCTCCCTAAAAACAGCCATTCAAACATTCAACTCAAAGCTTATTAACATTCAAAATTCACATAGACATTACAGAGTTGGGATCCAGAAATTGCATTAAAGCTGTGAATTATGGGTCGATTTTTTATTTGATTTATTTAGATTTTTGGGCATTTTTATTTTAAATTTGATTTGATTCAATAGCACTAATGTTTAGGTATTTTTTTTACAGGCTTTGAAGTAAACACTGAAATGTTGTAACTTTTATTTCTGCCAATCTTCTGCTCCACACTCCAGTCCAGTATGTGTCAGTGTTGGACCGACCACTCATAAACTCAACGATGAAGCAAAATGCTGAAAAATACACACCATTTTCATTTCCTGCATTTTGCTTCATCCTTGAGTTTGTCAGTTTCATAATGTTTGTAGGTTTACCTAAATAATTAAAAAAGTATGAATTTTCTGATTCGAAATTCGAAACCTCACCAAAAAAAAGATTAAGTAAATTGCGAAAATTATTAAGTGTTCTAGCGTTCAGATTAACTTTTTTTTTTCATGCAAACACCATATTCAAGTTCAAGCGACACTTGTTATTTAGAATTTTTAGGATTTGCACCTGTTGGTTTTGATCTACAACACTCAAGTAAAAGGTAACTGTGGCCAACTGTGTGAGAAACCTTTTAATGTTACATTAAACTCCAGTGTATTAAGCAAAATCTCTCATCCGTCTATCTAACACTTCACTTCCATGCAAAATAATTGTCTTGTTCATCACATTGCTTCTTAGTTTACTAAAGAACAGCATTAGCCATTCTGCCTATACAGTTAGTGGGATTTAGGATTTATAATAATGGCCATAAACCCATAAAATTTTATGAATGAACATGTATATGTGGTTAAAGTTAATGCGCTACAATCTGTTCCTGTTGTAAAAACCTTTGGAAGATGTGGAGTTTCTAAGAATATTTTAATAACTCTTTTATGACTTAAATCTGGACACATAGCCATTGCAAATTCATGTAATTTGTTCGACCTTTACTTTTATCACAGAATCTTTCATATTCACGCACAGGAAATGAGAACGAGCATGCTGTTTCTGATGTTGTACTAGATGTGCTTTCAACATGTAATAATGTTGCTGCTGTTTTTGTTTATTTGGAATATATAATCTTTCTGCTTGTTTCTGTTTTGCAGGATGGCGATGATTTGGCAGATGAGGGTGTCACTAGTGAAGGTATTCTTTTCTGAAGAATACTTACTTTTTTAGGTTTCCTTTTTTTTTTTTAGTAAATTTTATAAATGTACAGTAGAAAAGCATGAATTTTGCCCAACCAGTTGGAACAATATTCTTATTTTCCATTACCAACATTTAATCAGAAACGGTTCTTTATTTGATAGAACCTGGTTTATCTCATCTTTTCTGCAGAGTTCGATAGGTTTTTGGCAGGCAGAGCAAAAGCAGCTGAGCGTCTTCCCTCTGTGAAACATCCATCCGATGACCACACACCCTCACAGCCATAGTTCTTTACTGGAGTGCAATCATCCACAACAAATATCCATCAGCAAGGATCTGTAGCTTAAAGTGATTTGGCTATAATGCTTTATGTACGGGGATTTATATTTTATTTATATGGTGCTGTATCATTTGTCCTTCTTGCACATTTTTAAACAATGGGTCTGTCTTTGTTACAATCTAGATTTTTTTTTTTTCTTCACAGTGGTATTATGTAGAACTGTATATAACATGCATTTTAAATGCTTTACTGTGGTTTTAGGTTTATGTCCTACTCGGTTTCATTTAGCTATTCGATATTACACAAAGAATGGCATTATGGCTATTCTTGCTTTGGGTATTAAAGATTCCCATGGGCTTTGTGGCTCTTTCACTGACGGAACAAAACTTATTTTTAAATGTATTCAAGGCAGGACAAGCATAAATAGCATCAGTGCCTCAGGGCTCCACAGTCCCCAGTTTAATCCTAAGCTTGAGCTACTGTTTAGTGGGTTACCACCTGGTTCTCAGATTTTCTCAAAAACATGTTGGATAGACTAAGTTAAATTGCCTTTAGGCGTGAATGTATGTTCATTCACAGTGTATTCGTGCCTTGTGTCCAGTGTTTCTAGGATAGGCTCCAGACAAAGCCATACTAAAGGCTTGCCAGTTTTTACAGATTACAACCAGGTCAGCCTGGCTTAGCTGGGTACAGCATAGAATCTGATATGACAAGGTTTTACGCCAGATGCTCTGCATGACATAATCCTCCCCAATTTATCTGGGCTTGGGATCAGCTCTAATGGTGCACAGATATATGCATCCGCTCAGTAGCTGGAGTTGGTTTCCTGACTGCGAATCAAACCCGGGTGTGAGTGGATGTATCATTGAATGGACGAATGGAAATGCCAACTATACGGTCATTGTCATGTGCATGTGATGCTTTAAAGCACATCCAGGTGCTGTGTAGGTGGTTCCATATCTGCGAAGGAGTGTTGCATAAAAGACTACATGCAGTCTGGGTTATATTATCTCACTACAACAAAAGGGCACAAATACTCAAGATCAAACTGCTTAGTTTTTAATGTTTGCGTGGTTTCTTTTTTTACATATACGAATCTATCTGTTATTTTGTTTATCATCTATTTACTGACCATGCACAAAAGTAGCATAACAGCTCTTATTACAACTTGGCTACACTCAGAGAAAGCATCCCCTAGTCATCTACTACAATGATAAATTATTGACCCTTTCATCAAATATTTACTTTCCTATTTATATAACTCACTGCATATGAGCTTATTGTGATATATACTAGGGTTGTTCAAGTCAAACCGGGACTTTTGATTGTACAGAATAACGGTTCACAGTTATAAGAGTAAAACTACCTTTATTTTTCCTGCTACAGTAATGCACTTACGTATCTCAGTGTTTCATTAGGGCTCGGATACCAAGATAAAAAATTTTCTCAGAACACCAGAGCCATAAACACTGGCCACCCGGGTTATTTATATTAATTTTAAAAAAAAATTGTTCATGGTTCCATTATTGTTAGTTTCTTATCAAAAGTAATAGTTCTCAGATATGTCCATATATTTTCCATTTTTAATTTTATGATTGATATTGTGAAATGTGGAACATTTATAGAATATTAATATACAGTGTACAGTATATTATGTAAGAATTTGTGGTTGTGGGCTGAAAAAAAAGGAAAACAGTGGGATGCCAGTGGTTTGTGTCACAGTGCTTTTAGATGAAAACTCGTGCCGTTTATTTTCTTCTAATGAACGGAGTGTTTTTTTCATTCTCAGTACTTAATATTACATAACCTAAATATAATGAACATACTTTAGTAAATGCATGTAGAGCTAATGTACAAAAATGAGTACTTCATTTCGTAAAATAATAATAAGTAACCAGTCACACAATTTTCCAGCAAGCTCCCCAAACACTGCTGTCATTTTGTCTTGCACTTTAACATATTACATTCAAGGCAAAACTTTAGCTAATTATTAATTATATAGATCAGACTCCATATGGCCGAAATTTATTAAGTGGAGGACAGGAGTTCATCTATGGTGAGTGTTTTTTTTTTAAGGTGAAAGTTTTATGGCTGTCTTTAGTTTGGATTTGTAAGATGTTGTAAAGTATGTTATTGTATGTTACAATACACTACCCTAATAAAATATTTGAAGATGCAGTGTTTTTTATTATAGTTATATTAAAGACTTACAGGGCGGCACGGCAGCTTAGTGGTTAGCACTGTCTCCTTGCATCTCTAGAGTCCGGGTTCGATTCCTGCCTCTGTGTGCATGGTGGGTTTCTTCTGGGGTCTCCGGTTTCCCTCCCGACTTAAACTCAAATTCTAGCAGTCATTTTCCCAAGTAATTTAGCTGCTCAGCTACACTTGACAGTACTGTCCACCAGGGGGCGATGACAACATAGGTTAAAAAAAAGTTAAACAAATTAAGAGGTTTTCAGTTACAGTGAAAAACATAATTACCCTTATCAAGAGATTTGTTATAAAACATACACTTTATTACAATAAAAAAACGAAATCTTAAAAATTAGCATGAATGAGTCCAGTTGTAAGGACGTTTTGACAAACTAGGCCTCTAAGAAAGTGTTCTGTGTCTGTGCATATAGATTAGGATTAGGGCTTTCTTCTTGTACACCACTCATACTAAATCCAACAATAGTGTGTAGTATGTGAAAATGAAAACTTTCAATAAGATGTATTACTCGGGGCAAATTCTTCTAACCGCAAAAGTGGTTGCTTGGTGATGAATAGATGAGGGAGGACAGGAGGTATTTTGGACGTGTAACACTGTGCCGATTATAGACTCATTTTTAATACAAAAGTATGTAAAGTAGTGAATTATCTTTATTCCATATTCTCTTTGTTAATGGATTTAACCACATTCACAAAATCCTACCAAATCCGAAATCACACCCATACCTTACATCACACTCTCTGAAAATCTAAACTTTAATGTCTTGAGTTATTAGACAATTTTAAGGACTGCAACCACTTCAGGATCTTGATGTTTTAATTATTTATTTTCCTCCCCACTTGCTGTCCATACATCACTGGATTTAAAATAAATATGATAAAATATATTGGTTAATATCACTATAAAGTACCTTTTTTGTCCTCATTAGAATAACAGATATCATGAACATATTGCAAAATAATGAAATTTTGAGTTTGCATTATAAATGAGCAAACATTTAGACGCATTTCAGTACAACAATGAATCTCTTAAAATGTGCTTCCCTCATTTTATACCATTTTCTTTTATTGTGTGTATGTGATTTTGTCATGTCCAACATGTTGCTGCTTACCTCCCTGAGTGCAAGTCATTCTGATTTTATATTCCTTTTTATACATAACAACAATAATAATAATAATAATAATACACATTTTGTGCCCCGCAAATTGATGTCCACCTTGTCATTTTGAGGTAGCTGGCCCTTAAAGAAACTGGCCAATATAATCAGTGACATCACCATGATCATTTTATCTTTCTTCAATGGAAGTTGAAACAACTGCTTTAATTAAGTTAAATATTTCCACTTATATTTTCATCATATTGTGTTTGTAATTTGATTTGTCAAGCTTAACCTTTTACCATGTCATAGTGAAACATTAATAAATATTAAAACTTTTCAGGAATTTTCAGTCACCTGGCCCATTCTTCGACACACGTCTTTAAATCTTCCTTGTGCCTCTTTTCTCTCCATTGATTTTCTATGGGATTTAGGTCAGGTGATTGACTGGGCCATTCAAGCAACTTGATTTTCTTTCTTTAAAACCACATTGTTTCCTTGGCCTTGTGTTTGGGATCATTGTCTTGCTGAAATGTCCACCCTCTTTTCATTTTCAGCTTTCTGGTAGATGGCAGCAGATTTTTATCCAGAATGTCCTGGTACATTTCTCCATTCATCCTGCCTTCAATAATATGAAGTCTGCCAGTACCCCTTGCTGAAAAGCAGCCCCAAACCATGATGCTTCCACCCCCAAACGTAACTGTTGGTATGGTGTTCTTGGGGTGGTTGGCAGTGCCATTTCTTCTCCAAACATGGTGTGTAGAATGACTGCCAAAAAGTTAAATTTTGCTTTCATCTGACCATACTATAGTCTCCCAATAATCCATAGGCTTCTCCAAATGCTGTTTTGCAAACTTTAACCGAGCCTCAACATGCTTTTTGTTTTGCAATGGAGTCTTGCATGGTGAGTTTGCAAGGATGCCATGGCGCTTCAGTGCATTGCTTATACTGTAGTTTTCTTTGAAACAACAGTTCCTGCTGATGCAAGGTCTTCCTGAAGTTCTGCCCGAGTAGTTCTTGGAGAACTCTCCTGATTATTCTTTGGACTTTTCTCGGACAGGGATCTTACGTGGAGCACCTGACTGTGGCCGGTTTATGGTGAACTGATGCTCTTTCCATTTCCGGATAATGGCCCCCACAGTGCTCACAGGAACATTCAGCATTCTGGAAATGCGCCTATAACCATTCCTATCAGTATGCTTTTCAACAATAAGAGAGTTCTTTGCCTTTACCCATCATGAAGTCTTTCCTCAGTGCCTCCTGGGTAATGAAAAGCCTTTATAGGCCATCAATTAGGACTAAAGCAGCTGATGTTAATTAGTACTGATATGGGGCAGGGTTTTTCTCTTAATACTGACAGATTTCAGGTGATCTCCTGGCTTTCTATGCCATTTTGCACCTTGTTATCTTTGTTTCTTTGGCCTTGTGTTTGGGATCATTGTCTTGCTGAAATGTCTACCCTCTTTTCATTTTCAGCTTTAATACTTATTCCCTGTGTCATTTCACTTTATTCATTATGACTCAACTTGTATACTTAAATTTCTTTGTATGAATTCAATATTTGGCTTGATAGCTACATCTGATGGAATTTTTGTGTCAATAGCCCACTTAGAAATCCCCTTACTGATAAAAATGCTGATGTGTCAAATACTTATTTTTCCCGCTGTATCAGTGACAGGGTGAACGTATTTCACAATTTGCTTGTACAATTTTTCAATTCAAGACAAGTTTAAAGAAATGTCTTATTATGATGATCATACATGGAAGTGGAACTTTTCATCTAAAAAGATTTCTTTCATCAAATAAATCTGATTCACAATAACATATATTAACAATATCTTATAAAGTAAGTTAAACACTAAAATCATGAAACAACAATTGATTGACATTTATTTTATATTATTAATTATAGTCACCCAGACTACAGTATGTCATTGGTGTTACTGTTACACAACATTTGATAATTTGAAATTGTTCCTGCATCAGCAGTCACTAGATGAAGAGCACTGGACAAATGCAAAAGGTATTTAAGATGTCTCTCTTAATTTGTTTAGAAATTTTAAGTCTGTCATTGGTGTTACTCATTTTATAATTAGCATAAATGTCAAGAAATTAATTCTGGAAATCATTAAAAACCGTGTTGTATTATACATGGAAGCCATTTTGTAAATAGTTCTCTAAATTGTTAATGGTGTTACTGTCATTGGTGTTACCAGGAAAATAAGTAACACCAGTTATTAAATACGTTTTTAAAAATGCATTAAACTCTACTTTTTTGTGGATTCTCAAAGTTTAAAAGTAAGTTAGTGTTAATAAAGAAGTTGTAGCTGTGAAAGAAGAAATACATTTCCAGAGGTTTTTATGACCCAAATTTTACCTTTTCTGTTTATCGATCCAGTTATTATTGTTTTTGCACCTGATATCTTAATTAGTTAGGTTTCCCAAAATATAAATAAATTAGTCATTTAAAACCCGGATGAAGCAGTTACTGGAAGTGAACGAACACACTAAAAGTCATGCATGGCCTCAACACAGCCCCATATTATCTTATCATATTATCTTACCTTATACCTTTTATTTTTTATATCTGACCACTTCTTTCACCCACACGACTGGAACAACTTTTTTGTTCATAGACACAGGATGCCTGTGCCAGTGCACCTCTCTAATGTACAGGCTCTTTGGTCCTGAACCCTTTTTTTTTTTTTTTTTTTTTTACACATTTCAGTATTTGTTTCTAGAGCCAGCACAAATTATCTAACTAATAACCTAGGGAAAGCATCAAACTGTGCAGGACAGAAGGTATTCCAGGACCAGGGTACTAATATGATGCATCCATCTCATTCACTCATCGCCTATATCGCTTTATTCTGTATACAGAGCCACAGGGCGCATGGAGCCGGCCCCGGAATCTCCAGTGCACCCTGGACCCCAAACTCCATGCACACAGACCCGAGGCGGCAATCGAACCCAGACCGTGGAGGTGCGAGGTGACTGCGCTAACCACTAAGCCACAGTGCCACCATGCATCCCCTTTTGAATAAAAAAAAAAAGGGGGGGAAATTATTAATTATTCAACATGTTAAAGATTCTATTCCTATTCCAGATGTTAATCAGGCACGTGCATTTTGAACACCTCTGTTTGTTTTATTGCTGCATGTCATTAATACTTAAAAAAAAAACAAAAAAACAAGGTAGATTGTAAGGCGTGATATTGGATTATTACACTATCATGTGCGATTTTCTTGCTATTCCACCACAACTGTAAACTTTTTGTTAATAAACATGTTTATATAGAGAGAAATAGCATTGTTCTGACATACTGTAGGAACCTAAAGTCTTGTCCTGTGTTGTTACAGTTAAAAGTGACCCCCATGATTTCCACCGATAGAGGACTTCTCTAGTCGGCGAAGCGGTACTTTTTCATTTTCAGCTGTCGGGAATACATTTACATAGTTATTGTTAGATTTCGATTTAAAGATTGGGTTATTTTGAAGCATTTCATAGAACATATTTTAGGATTTCTTTAGCATTATTGCTATCCGCTAGCCATAAACAACAACAACAACACCACCACCACCAGCGCTGGTGACTGGATGCCGGCGAGCCTCGAGGTTTTTTTTTTTTGTTGCTATTTCGGAATAACACCTTCTGTACTGAGGGACTTCAGACTGTTCGTATGAACATCAAGTGCTGATTGATTGAGGAGCTGAACGATGTCCACGCTGTCTTTAGATAAAGAACTGCAGGAGCGCTTGAGAGAAGCGAGTGCTATTGGAGACCTTGACGAAGTGCGGACTCTAGTCGAGAGCGGAGTGAACATCAACTCCCAGAATGAAATCAATGGATGGTAGGTTCGAGAATGTTTTTCATTCGAATACACAACCGCTATCTGCTAGCTCTACAGTTAGCTTAGAGACTGTCGCACTGGAAATACTATCACTATGAGCTGCTCCATACGACTAGCAAGCTAGCTCTCTGGCTAAACCACCAGCTAATCTGTGCTCCTGTGATGTATTTTCAGTTCATTCAGTTAACCCGGTTTTCACTTTGCTAAATGCAGTGCTTATTGAAAAACAAACAAGTTTCCCCCCCCCCCCTTTTTTTTAAATTAATGAATTCATTTCTGATGTAATTAATCTGATAGTGTGTATGATGTAAGAGTTACTTGCACTTGTTGAAGTAAACTTCTCTTGGTTTCTTACCTACAGATAAAGACCTTAACCCTGCTGCCGGTGTCGGTTATAAAGCATGGTTGCCCACGCACTCCTCGTCTATACCGATTTATCCTGTATACAGGGTCACTGGGGGGTTTGGAGCCTATGCCAGGAGATGTAGGGCACAAGGCGGGGTACACCAATCCATCACAGGGCACACACATGCGCTCATTCACATGCGACAGGCAATTTGGGAATGCCAGTTAACCCAGACCACGTATACATAATCTGAAGAAACCAGAGTATCCAAGCATGGGAAAAACATGCAAACTTCATGCTCACAGACCCGCACCCGGGAGGTTTGAGGCGACAGTGCCAACCACTAAGCCGCTGTACCGCCTGATGCATTTTAAGTTCATTCCATTAACCCAGTTTCCACTTCATGCACTTTGCTAAATGCAAAAAAACGCTATTTTTTTTTTTGCACTGAAGTTGTGATTAATCAGCTGGAGTGTGTGATATAAGAGTTGTTTGCACCTGTAATTGTTGGAGTAAACTGCTTTTGGTTTCATACCTACAGATAAAGACCTTATCGCTGCTTCCAGTGTTGGTAACTAATGCCAAGGAGCTAATACACACTCCAAAGACTGTCGGACATGTCCTGCTCTCGTACAATGATGAGCCATAACATTATGACCTCACACCTAATATTGAGTAGTTGCCACCAAAATAGTAATGCACTGTGTGTTTACTCATGTGCATCAGTGAGCCTTGGCTGCCCTTGACCCTGTCGCCACTTGTCACCCTGTTCACTGGTTTTCCTTCCTAGTAACACTTCAGCCTGCAAACATTCAACAAGAGCTGCAGTTTTGGAGTTGCTCTGACCCAGTTGTCTAGCCATTACAATTAGGCCCTTCTTACACTCGCTACAATTTCTACATTTCTTGATGTGTTGGAAGCAGAAGAAATGAACAAAAAAAATGGGACCTAAAGAACAAGAGTAAAAGGCAGTGTTAAAAGTCAGTTAGATTGGGGAGTCACTGCTTAGTAAAGGAAGCACTTAATGTTGTTGTTTTTTTATGTGGAAGATTGGATTAGAAAGTCGGCTTTAAAGGTCAGGGAAGCTGAGGAGAGTGTGATCCATAGGTGGCGGTGAAAACATATTGAGAAGAAAGACTGTTTGGAAGTACCAGATAAAGCAGACGGAGAGTCCAAGACACAGAACGTTAAAGGCATAACGTTTCCACCAAATATAAAACAATGGAATATAACGGTCTGTACCAGGCATGTTATTTCTAAAAGTTTTATATTCAGGTTATTTATTAACCAAATAGTCAAAACTATTTACAACATCCATATGTGCGCTATTATTTCTAACAATTATGCTGACAAAGAGCAGCAGTGGAATAGTTCGCTTTGTTTGCTTGCAAATGTAGGCAAAATGAGAGTTTAAAACAAGGAAGTTGTGCACAGGGTGTCAAATAACAGTGATCACTGATTGGTTGTTGGGGTTATTGGCTTCCGTGACTGCAACTTAAACACTGGCTGTAAGTTGAACCAACTTGCTGTCACAGGCTTATGTGGCACAAAGTCATATACTGTAGTATGCCAGACAGTCAGTACCATCTGCTCACTCTTTGTTGCTACAGGCCTTTTTCTTTTAAATCTAAACTCCCTTAAGGGATCTTCAATATCGCCAAAGTCTCCAATCTGGCAACACTCTACCTTAAACTGGTACCGTAACATGGTGAGTTTCAATTAAGGCAAAATAAGGCCTGGCAAAATAGCCATGGAACTAGCCTTGAACGATGGCGTTGGCAACCATGAAATACCCAGGGGGAAAGGTAGTTTTAAATTCTTACCAGTACTTTGTAGCCAAAAGGTGAGGAGAAGATATCCTAGAGGTGATGGTGTGTCTTATAAATCTCTAAAGTTTCTCTTTTTATTTCCTGTTATTACACTTTAGTACACTAGGTAACTTCTGGGGATAAATCTCAAATTGCATTAAATGGAAACTAGTGGCCTGTGTAAGGCATTGAAACAAGGCACAATCCTTTGTTCCACACATCAAGTAGCACCCTTGGTCAGGGGTTAGACAGGGATTTGATATCCAGCCTTGTGTTAGAGGCTAGTTATGTTTGTAGACAAAAAGAACACAGATGGTTCAGAGACAATCCAGAATAACTTAGAAGCAGTTATTAAGGGGAAAAAATGTTGTTTAAGATGACATGAAGTTATCTAGTCCCGTATTTACTAAGGTCTCAGAATCACTTCAGGAATCATGTTTTAAGTTAATTTAGGACTAAAGATACTCCTACCTCAGAGTAGGACAATTTAGGAAGCTTCCTACCACTGTTTACGACACTGAGAGAAAAGTAGGCTACACATTATAGTGTGGTGTTGTAATTTTTACAGTTTTACTTTTTTTTTTTCAGTTAGTTTTAAACTGTGTATCTAAATGTTGAAATCTCAATGTTGAAATCAGCACCACTTATGTGAAAGCTTTATTCTCATGGACAGAACTTAAAGATGCTTTACTCCTGATCAATCCGCTCCAGTCACAACTGTTTTAAGCCCCTATAATAGAGCTGTATAGAACTGTCATGATCTGATCAAAATTACTTTATAAAGAAAGCCAAACTGGAGAGAGTATAAAACCCCTTTGCTAAAACAAGTAGTCAAATGTAAGGAAATAATTAAAGGTACATTTTGCCCTTTTCTTACAGTACCTCTAAAGAATAAAAGAGTGAATGGACAGCAATTTGTAAAACCATCAATGCCACCTGTCAGTTTGCCACACGTACCTCTGAGGAGAGTGTAAAAACGATGGTGTTGATGAAGTGCTGGAATGCTGCAATGAAATTTAAGCTTATAACAGAGAATCTCAAAAAGTCGTGCCGCTGTCAAATAATTTATTATAAATATATAAAATTTTAATTATATAAATTATGTATACTAAATCTATGATCACGTTGTATCCATAACCTCTTGAGTGTTGATGCTGTTCTGACGTTTTCAGTTCACGTGAGCCTCCTCATCGGTGCTCGGGATGATTAGTTTAATGTGTGTGCCATGGATGACACTGACAACTCCAGGGAAACCAGCGATGTACATGAGTTCACGCAGCGTGGCGGGGAAATGTCTGAAATTTGCACATGATCTGTGGTGCTGTAAGAGCAAAGTTTGATTTATTGTTGACATTGTCAGCTGTGACAAACCCAAATAATCACTGTTGCATCTTTGCTGTTACTAAAAATTTTTTAAATAGCATTCATATTATTTTGTGTAGACATCATACGAAATGTTCTTTGATGGACCTCTTTCATTCCGCATCAAGATCTGTCACAAAAAGTATTAAATATTTGTCCAAAGGTTTTGTTATAATGAGCTCGTTGTCCTTCAGTGTTACCAAAACATCTTTCTGCAAGCACATCTCTGCCTGAATGTCTTTTTCTCGAACATCCTAATAAGTTAGGACACCTCCGAAGCTCTCCTAGATTTTTCATGGAGAAAGAAGTGATTATTATTTCTTTTATTAGAATAATGTTGATAAATAGTTTTTACTCATACTCTAAAATATGTCTAAAATTGCATGAGAATTTTTGTCCACTTGGGAGTGAATTCCTACTGTGAGATGCTTAGTTGTGTTTTCTTGCTATAGCTGCTTCTGTTACTGGTTTTGAATGTGGGTTTTGGCAGGCAGCTGCTCTCACCATTTTCCAGTACTGCGGACCGTGTCGACCTACCTTCACCCATTCTGGTGACCAACAATTAGTGTAATTAATGAAGTGTTAGAAGTGTTATGATGCATCATAGTTAAAGTTATAGGAGTTATTAACTTTAACTTCCCAGTGCTGTTGTGCTCTATATCACCACTTATCCAGTCTTATATTTGTATGTTGTATAACCCAGTTGTATAATTGACATTAAAGTGTAAGAAAACTTTATGGTAAACTTTGTCTGTTGTGTATCGTTCTACCCAGGACGTGTTTACACTGGGCGTGCAAGAGAAACCACAAACACGTAGTGGCATATCTTCTGAATTCTGGGGCAGACAAAGAAATTCTCACCTCCAAAGAGGAGTTAGCCGTTCAGTTGACCTCCAAACCTGAGATCAGAAGACTGCTTGGAGGTATGTTTTCCAACTCGAAATAAATACCTTTAACCCCTGTATGTGCTGGAATAGGTTTACCTGAGGAGATTTAGGAATATTAGTAATATTTAAGGGCTTTAACTATCTGATTTATACAGAACTCAACAATTACATGTCTGTAATTTGCCCAGATTACTTCAAGTAGCTGAAATTAGTGTGTGTCAGCATGGTGCAACAGGCATTTCACCCCAATATATGTATAGGATGTGGCCAAGTTTTTACTAGCTTTAGTTCTTGAATTGCATTGATACAGGTTTGCCGTTACAAAGGGAGCAACTTATTTTATTTATATATTTACTTACTTATTTATTTATTATTGTAGACTTGCAATATTCCTTTTCTCTCCTTAAATCACTCATGATGTGAGTAATAATTTTCTTGTGCAGAAACTAATTTAGCTCAAATTAGGCTTGTGTAATATCTAACTAATTCCAGTAAGGTGGAGAAGTCTTGAGCCACCCCTTATGTAATCACATTTCTTGCATTTTTAATATAGTCTTGAGGAATAATTATTCAGGATTCCTGAATGCCTTTTTTTCCCCATTTTTTCCAGTTTGTTTCAGAGAGTTTTTAAACCAATTTTTTTTTTTTTTTTTTTTTTTTTGGTTGTTACTCTAAGCCACACAGAGACCTGTGAATCATAAAAACAGCATAAAAAAAACAACTATCTAGCTTATGGCATAAACCAGTGAGAAATCGTTGCAGATGATAAGAGATGATCAGGCCAGTATACTGGTGCAACAGATGAGGGGGGAAATGAGGTTGCTGGTGAAGTTGTTATGCAAACAATCAATTTTTAAATGGTATCTTTGGGCACTTTGCAGAACCGTTTGTTCCTATTTGTTTAATTTAATCCACATCATTTAATATGATGAAATGAGGGATGGCTCGAAACTTATGCATAGTACTGTATAATATGAAATGTTCATGTTTTCTGTTGATGGTTTAATGGAGCCTCATGTCTGTAAAATTTTTCCTGTAGTGGAGGAAGAGGAGAGTGACCTCGAAGTAAAGGAAGCAGAGCTACCGATTATTCCAAACTATCTCTCTAATACATCCTTCTTGTTTTGCAAAACGGATAAAAGTGACCTAAGTGTAGCACGACACGTTTCCCAGAATGGCACCAGTGAACATTTGGAGGGTGTTGTCTCGGAGCCGGCCACTTTATCCCCCATACAGCAGCAACAACAACAGCAGCAGCAGCAGCGCATGTACACAGATGGCCAGAGCCAACCGCCGTTGTCCTACGTTTCCATGGTAGAGCCGAGCAGCATTGTGCAAAACCAGGTGACTAATGGGAGCGTCTCCCCGGAGGTGCATCACAGCAACCATAATGAGTACGCTCACAATCACAGCATTGCCCAGAACAGCCCCGTTTGTCCCCCATTACCTTCAGCAAGCGCAGGATCAAACCCCACCATCACCCGGCAGCAGTCTTTCCCTCATCAGCTGAATGGCTCTCAGACAGGGGGCTCTATGCCTGCCTTCCAGCCTTTCTTCTTCACCAGCACCTTCCCTGTTAACGTGCGGGGTATGTAGCACAGAGATCTGTTTCAAAGCCCATATTGACACGGGTATCTGTATCTGTTGTAGCATTTTATTTTCAATTTTTTTTTTCCCTCTTTCTCTTTCTTGCTCTTTCTCTCTTATTCCGTCTCCAGAACTCGTTTTGAAGGTGCGGATCCAGAACCCGCATGCCAGAGAAAATGATTTCATCGAGGTGGAGCTGGACAGACAGGAGCTGACGTACCGGGCCTTACTGCGGGTCTGCTGCCGTGAACTGGACATTAGTGCAGAACATGTGGAGAAAATACGCAAGCTCCCCAACACTATGCTTAGAAAGGTGTGTGCACTATCATTTTTCAATTTAATTTAAATTTAATAAATTTTAATTTTATTTTTAGAACCCAGATTGTTGGGTGCATTGATGTTGCATTCTGAATGTGTAGTATGATCCAAGTTTAAGCATTTGTCAGATTAAGATTTGACTGACCAACATTTAACTCCTTGACTTTTAAATGTGTTAGGACAAAGATGTGGCTCGGCTTCAGGATTTTCAGGAGTTGGAGGTGGTGTTGGAGAAGGCAGAGAGTTTGTCTTTGTTTTCTGGCCCAGGAGGGCTAAATGACAGGCCATGCTACAACATGAAGGCCTCAAGGCTCACCTACTAGCTCCTGCCTTCAGACCCAGCACAAGGCGGACTGACCCATCTGGGACTGTAGTTCAAAATGCCTAATTCATCCCTAGATTTTGTTTTTGCCATTCTACAGATCAGATGCCATTCTCCCATATGCCTATAATTCGCCCATGCATGTTCCCTATAGCCATTTAAAAGAACGATAAAGCCCTCCTCATAATCCTTGCAATCCCTGTTAGTTTTGTCACAAAGTCTTTGGTTTTATACATCCTTCCTGGTTATGACACCATCTCTCACGAGTCACTGTTTTTGAATATTCAAAATGTTCTACCCTAGCTTTGGGCTGCATATCCAAATCTGTCACCTCCCATGCTGCTGTATGAAGTTTTCAGATCTGCCTCGCTGCTGTGTTTAATAAAGCCACTGTGTGGTTTTTCACACAGCTCACAGGCACAGTTGTGACCTGTACCAGCACTTCTTATTGTCAGTTCTGGTCATTACCATATATGCACTCCTATTCCAATACAGGCTATTTTAATTTGCACTGGCAAAGCACACAGCAAATTCGCTTGATTGCTAACATCCTCTTTTAAGTGTGTTAGCTTTTCTTAGTTCCACTTGGGAAAGCCATTGTAGTTTGATGTACTTAAATACAGCAGCTTCAGAAACTATAAAGGAGGGGTGTTTTTCATGTTCTGTGTATGTGCGTTTGCCAGGTAATCCCCTGTGCACTTCATCACCACAACTAATGTAGGAGGAACTTTTTGAATACATCAGTGGTGTTTTGGTGCCATTGCTGCTCCTTTAGTCACTGCTAACCAAAAACTAGTAAAATTGTCAGTAAGAAAACTATCCTCACAATCTTGTATCGAGGCTTAATATAATTTTTCCTCCTGCACTGAATAATGTAGCGAAGATCACTGTTATGTTAATTGAATTTTAGTTTTTAAAGGAATGAAAGATTAAAAAACAGGGTTTAATGAATGTGAGCTTCCACAAACACTTTCTCCTTTAAAGTTTAAGAGAGTTATAAATGGGGCAAAGTTATTATAATAGATATTGTTCTCTGGACCTAACCGCAGCACAGGCTTTATATTTAGGAAGCAGGATTCCGATAAGTGAATGGTCTGTTTAGTTGCAGTACCGCTCTATGTACTATGTTTATATATAATTTTATAAATGTGACTGTAGAAAGGAGGTTTCAAGGCACACTACAGCTAAAATGGAGCCAAGCATTTGTCTTTGTCTGTCTGTCTATCTGCCTGTCTATGTATCAGTTGTGTTCTGTATGCTCATAAAAATGCTGACTATTCACAAGGTGGTGAATGCTTGATTGAGAAAGCTGCAAAGATTCTGACTGATGTATGGCATCAAAACCTTCTGTGGAAAAGTCGCTATACTAACTGATCATGTACAGGATGACAAATACAGTTTGACTTAACCTATGCATCCCCAGTCTGATATTGTATGTGTTCTCTCTCTCTCTGTCTCTCTCACTCTCTCATACACATTTACTCTCAGAAAATTAGAATGCCATGGAAAAATGTATTCTCTTTTCAGATCTTAATTTTAAAGAATTAAACCCTCATATGTTTTAGGAACAATACTTGTAAAGTGAAATATTTCAAGCCTTTTTCAATTCAAAAGGCCATATCTCAAAATATAACAAAGGTATATAACCATACAGTATCAACAAAGGATTTATAATACAGGATTTGTTTTAAATTATTGTTAAATTATGCACATTTATGTAGTTGATTCTTGGTCAAGGCTCCTTTAACATAAATTACCGCACTAATGTGGCATAAAGGCGATCAGCCCGTGGCACTGCAAAGGCGTTATTGAAGACTAGGATGCTTAGATGGCAGCCAACAGCTCGTCTGTATGGTTGCATTGCGTGTTTCTCATCTTCTCTCGTCAAAAGCCTGTAGATTCTCTATGGCGTTCAGGTTGGGTGAGTTAGATGGCCAATCAAGCACAATGGTCATGGTAACACTAGTTAGTGTTAGTTTTGGCACTGTGGACAGGTGCTAAGTCCTGCTGGAAAAGAAATCAGCATTTCCTTAAAGCTTATTAGCAGATAGAAGCATGAAGTGATCTGAAATCTGGGACATGGCTGTGTTGACTTTGGAGTTGATAGACAAGTGGAAAAACACCAGCAGATGACATGGAAACCAAAATCAGCACCGACTGTGAAACCTTCACACTGGACTGCAAGCAACTTGGACTCTGTGCCTTTCCGCTCTTCCTTCAGACTCTGGGCCTTTTGGTTTGGGGTTAGAGTTAGTTATTTCCAAATGTAATACAAAATTTACATTCATGTGAAAAGAAGACTTTGGACCACTGAGCCAAAGGTCCAGTTCCTTTTTTTGCTTAGCCCAGAGAAAGTGTTTCTGACGTCTCTGCTTCAGGAGTGGGTTGGTAGTAGGAATACAACAGCTGGAGCCTATTTCTAAAGATGTCTGTGTGTGGTTGCCCTTGATACACTGACTCCAGCCTCACCCCACTTCTTTCAATGCTCTCCCAAGTTCTTGAATCAGCTTCAATTGACAGTCCTTGCATGGCTGTAGTCATCTCTGATGCTGTGTATCTTTTCCTCACCCTTTTTTTTCCCTATTCAACTTTTTTTCTTCCAGGCACCTTTTCACAAATATGCTTAAGTACAGCACCTTCTATGGCTTACCCTCCTTGTGGAGGATGTCAATGATCGTGTTTTTTTAAAATAGAATTTACATAGTTTTGCATTGCACACCATCCCATGTGTGTGTGTGTGTGTGTGTGTGTGTGTATATATATATATATATATATATATATATATATATATATATATACACAC
>JAOVVA010000026.1:16355974-16369693 GCA_028565275.1 Leiocassis micropogon | reverse complement strand
TTTGGATTTTTACAACATTATTGTTGAAATACACAGTCCTGAAAAAGGGGCGTTTCTTTTTTTGCTGAGTATAGTATGATAAACTATCCTTTCTCTATATAAACCAATTCTGTAAGGAACAATGAAAATATATGAATATATATATGAAAATATAAAAAAAATTGGGTATATGTATGATACTCTATCTACTGAGAGACTAATAATGTCTGTCTGTCTGTCTGTCTGTAGCTGAAGTCCTACATGTTGTCCATGTCATACAGCGGGCATGAGGTGTGGGCCGGAGATAACCGCGGACTCCTTCACACCTTCTCCATAAATGAAGGCTCATTAAAGTCAGTAGCCCAGTTTAATGTAGGCCACAGCTCACTGGTGACGGGGGTCCATTACTCACCTGGAACTCTTTACACCTGCTCCTCTGATCGCACAATCAAGGTTAATCCTTAATGAATTTAAATTAAAACTTCCTTATTGATATTTCAACATTTACTTGTGAAAGCATACTGTCACTTGTACAGCATGTTTTATGTTTTAGTTTTTTTTCTGAAGTGGTCATTGTGGTTTTGTGGATTTATGTAGGTTCACCTTCCATGTGCGCCCCCGAAGACTCTGTGCACGCTTCACAATAACGCAACAGCGACTGGGGTGAGTATAAACACATCCTGTGATTCATTAGCATTTACTGGGGAGGTTTAGTTTTACTCATCTTTTCTCTCAGTACATATTAAGCCATTCTATGAATTTAACCTTAGATGTATCCGGCACATGTTATGAATGTTTAAAGGTCCTGTTTTGGATCAGTATTTCTACCATGAGATCCTTGTCATGGTCTCTGTGTTCCCCTCTCTCTCTCTCTCTCTCTCTCTCTCTCTCTCTCTTCCCTGTAGCTGAGTGTTGAGGCAGGGGTTCTGGCTGTAGCCTCTAGTGATATGAATGTGGAAGTGTGGAGGCCTAGACAGTCATGATTCTCCAGTACAATGCTGCAGCGACATAATCATCGGAAGACGCTCTGCAATTTTCCATTACATGTGCATTCTCACAAAATGTGTGTGTGTTGTGGGGTTTTGACGTTGCAAAAAAAAAAAAGAATAAAAAATCAGTAACGGAAGAGGGTGATGCCACTGTGGATGTCTTGAAGTTGATTACATTCTAATTACCGCACATCATTAAGGTTTTTATTTCACAGCAATTTGCCAATGTTAATGTTTTTTTATTTATTAAAGAATAAATTAATCACTGTATCTTTTATACATTTAATATTGTGCAATGTCTAAGAACCAAGTTCTTATGATTTTCTTATGTTATAGCAGCTGCTAACAGTGTCATACAACTCGTACAACTGACTGAGAGAACTCTAGAGATTGCCTTAATACCTGCTAAATAGCTCTTAACTTAATAATTTGTCATATCAACAGTTAGAGATTTTCTCTATTCATTTAATTTGGTTCATCTGCCATGCAAGTATGAATGCATTACTCAAATAATTTGTATGTTGTATTAGAGCGAGAACGTTAATATAAGCCTGTGATTTAAACTGTATCCTGCAATATTCCCAAGGCTCCTGATAACGGAACTAAAGCAAAACTTTCTGCCTGATCTGATTGTAAAATTTTACAATGCCTGTAACATTAAACGTTATAAGTATACATGTACTATAACATACTTGACATTTCCAAAATGCCCCAGTGTATGAATGAGTGTGGCCCATAGATGTATTTGCACCCAGGGCATTTTAGAAATGCCAGGTAGCCTAATCTGCATGTTTTTGGACTGTGGGAGGAAACAAGAGAACTCAGAGGAAACCCACCAGGCACGGGGGAACATGCACACAGATCTGAGGTGGGAATTGAACCCAGACCCTGGTACAAGGCGACAGTGGTGATGACCAATTACATCATGCATGAAACCACCGCCATTCATCCTGCGATTCGACCAACTGGACCTCTTTGTACCATTCTTTGTACAGTAATAATTATTCATTAAATATTAAAATATTGATTATTGAGGTGAAGTAACTTTTCTTTCAGCATTTCATCTCAGATCAGCAGGTATTCCTTAGTCTCTGTTATATACTCATGTTCTTGTACACAGTAGTTTTTTTCTACTGTCACCTTAAACATTGCTATGTTTTATGTGTATTTTTGAAAATATATATTTAATAAAGGGTAATATAAGACAAATTTGCCTTAAGCTGAATTTTGTCAACAAATTTATCAATTAATAATGCATAATTCTTTTTAAAACACAAGTTTGTTAGATAAAGTCAGAGAGGCTAAAAATACACAAACTCAATACTCAAGTAAAAGTACTTGCCTAAGATGTACTTCACTACAAGTTGAAGTACCAATACGTTTTTTTTAACCTCAAGTAGAAGTTTGTATGATTGTCATCTGAAAATTAACGAGTCTGTATTTTAAATGTAGTAAGTAAAAATACATGTTTTTCATCAAAAAATGGTTAAGGTGTTGGACTATAGTTCGAAAGATCCCAGGTTCAAACCCCACAACGACCCACAAGTTGCCCCTGTTGGGCCCTTGAGCAAAGCCCTTAACCTTCAACTGCTTAGATAAATGTACGTCGCTTTGGATAAGGGCATCTGCCAAATGCCATAGATGTAATGTAAATGTAAACTGTATTAAGTAGAAGTAAAAACTATTATGGAAAACACTTAAGTAAAGTACAAATGCACAAAAGAAAACTTTACTACAATAATGGAACAGTTGCACATTGTTATTTGTCATCTCTGGATAAAATAAGTTCTTTAGGAGTTTGTACTGTATCTCATCTGTCAATTATCAGTGTCTGTAATATGGAACCTTTTCCTAATCTCTCTCTGTACAAGTTAAAAAAAATGTCTGAGTTAGTGGACTTAGATTCAATAAGTCCATTAACTGACAACTTATATTCAGTATACTATATACTGAATATAAGTTGTTTAGAAGCACTAATAATTTGTAAGCATCCATGCTCTTAAAATCAGAATGTAAATGTATCGTAAATAAATTTACATTTACAGCAACTTACAGTTTTATGTATGTAAAAGAATAAAAGTGAGACAGTACAGCAAAAAAAGGTGACATGCACCATACAGACAGAATAAATCTTAATACATTGTCTTTATTCGTATATACGTATAGCTCTTAAAGTAACACACAAGTCTTTTTGTCCTTGAAGGGGTTAGATGAGGCAGCGATGCCTGTGAGCAGCGGATCTCCACGTCGGTGTTCCTGACAGTATTGAACAAGTTGAGCAGCCGCAGCTGAGATCTAACTCATAAACACACACAAACACACACAAACACATACAGCATGAATGGGACTCCAGTCAATCATAGGGCACCACGCACCCATGCATTCACACATTCATCCATCTACAGGCATGTTTTTGGAGATGGGAGAAATCATGTGTGAAATTCCACTCAGACAGTAAACCGAACTCAGAATCAAGTTGAGGACCCATGGAGAATGCCACCGTGCTGCCCTAAATTAGTGCTTAAATTGATGTACTGTATTTTTTTATTATGTAATGAAAGTTTAATTAACGTTATCCTTTCAATATCTCTGTAAACATGTAATGAACATGTAATACTTGAGACTTCACACTATAGTACAGGAAAATTTAAATTAACTGCCATGCAACGTTTTAAAAACACGAGACTTGTATATAACAGAATTTTGTTTCTAATTAATTCTCACCTTGATCCTTTCCAGGTTGGCCTCCAGTCTCAGCTGCTCCACAGCTTTTCTAGCTTGAAGCACAGTGTTGCTACTGTACACTTTTCCAGCTTCCATCTCACAGGCGCTACCTGCAGCATGAGACTGATCACGTCTGTGTTCGGTACAGCTCCTGGCTGCTTAATATTATTCTGCAGTGATATCAGAGATTCTCTTTTGAGACTCTCTAGATGCTGTTTAAGTTCCACTAAGGTTGTGTAGGGTTGTGGTCTCCCATCCTGGCTATTTAACCCCTGTTGGACTGTCCTCTGCACTCCTGCTCCTGCAGTCACTTCAAAGCTTCTTGTGATGTGGCTGAGTTGAAAGGTTGCACATGCAGGTGTAGAAATGTCACACCAACATCACACACCTTTAGAAAAGAAAATCCCCTACAGGGGCAGAATGAAATATTTTGCTAACATGCTGCTTAATGGGTCAGACTTTTGCTTTTGAAGAAAAAATGAAAAATCTAATGAATTTCACTCAACAGGTGAAATTAGTATGGTAGTACTAGTCCATAGATACGGTTGCAGAATGGACATTAGTGGTTTTTTTTTAAATTAATCTTAATATTCAAAAGACATCTTTTTTAATTAGCAATTTATACACACAATAGCCAAGAAGCAATATTGGTGAGATTCAAGCCTGTGGTTCCTAACACCTCAAATCTCATGGTGCACAGATTTTGCTGATGCTTTATGTAATAAGAACTAAACACTGGCTGTATATAGTGATTGCTTAAAATTAATTCTTCAGCATTCAAATGGTTAAGTTACAGAAATCATAAAGAGGGCAAAATGTATACACACCTCAACACTTATTATCTATGCCCTTTTTAAAACTCAAATTGAATTATGTGTAGTATTATGTTGTCTCTAAAGATGTCAGTAGTCGCACCATCGTTAATATTCAGAAGAGAGGCATATATTTGTTATCTTAAAGTGTGTATATATTGTTTTGGATCCCTCTTTATTATGGGGGCATTTAAGTCAAACCAGAACTTGATGAAATTTCTCATGAATGAAGCTTTAAAACTGGTTGACATCTACAGAAGACTTCAAGTACAGTACAGTGATGAGACTCTAAGCTGCAGTAAAACATTGGAAAACCAATTTACATTTTCGACATTACAATCGACATTCACAAATGTAAAAAATTTTTTTTAAAAATTGGAGTTTCTGCAGTTGTTCCCATAAAGAGTGGAATGCCTGATCCAAGTCATTTCTACATTGGGAAGGGGATTTTTTAGTCCAAGTACTAAAGAAACAAATACGTCTTGAGTCGATTTAAAGATAGTCAAAGACTCAGTCGTATGGACACCTAGAGGAAGTTCATTCCACCAGCTAGGTGCCAGAACAGAAAAGTGTCTGGATGAATGTCTTCCTTGATCCCTGAGAGATGATGTGAACAGGCGAGCAGTGCTGGAGGATCGGAGGGAATGTGGTGCGGTGTGTGGTGTGATTAGAGCTGAGAGGTAAGTGGGTGTTGGGCGAGTTTTAGCTTTGTAGACAAGCATCAGGGTTTTGAATTTGATGTGGGCAGCTACAGAAAGCCAGTGCAGGGAGTGGAGAATTGGGGTGATGTGGGAGAACTTGGGAATGTTGAAAGCAAGACGTGCAGCTGCATTCTGGATCAGATGCGGAGAATGAATGGTGGACAGAGGCAGACCTGCCAGGAGTGAGTTGCAGTAGTGCAGTCTTGAAATAACAAGGGACTAAACAATCACCTGAGTAGCCTGTGAAGAAAAAAATGGGCGGATTCTTTTAATGTTGTAAAGAAGAAAGCGATAAGAGCGAGTAAGTTTAGCAATGTGTGGGGAAAATGACAGATGATTGTCCACACTTACCACAAGATTGTGGCCAGTGTTTGAAGGAGTGATCTGATTGTTGTCCAGGGAGATCACAAAGTCTTGACCTGGGGATGAATCACCAGGGATGAACAGCAGTTTGGTTTTAGCATCAGCCGATGAGCTGCCATCCAGGATGAGATGTTAGCCAGACAGTCTGATGGAGGAAAGGAGAGAATAAGTTGCGTCAACTGCATAACAATGGTATGAAAAGCCATGCGATGATATGACCTTACCAAGAGACCGGGTATAGAGGGAGAACAGAAGAGAACCAAGTACTGAACCCTGTGGGACACCAGTAGAGAGTCTGCGTTGGCAGATGTGGATCCCCTTCCTGTCACCTAATAAGACCTATCTTCTAGGTAGAAAGCAAACCACTGCCACGCTGTTCCACAGATTCCAAAGTTTGTAGATATAGAAAATAGAAACTTGTGGTTCACTGTGTCAAATGCAGCTGACAGGTCAGGAGGATTAGGACAGATGATAGTTTAGGTAATCTAGCAGCATGGAGGTGACTGACAGAAGGCAGTCCCTGGGGAATGTGCCACTTTGAATCCTGATTGGTTGGGATCATTAAGGTTGTTCTGTGAGAGATGAAGAGACATCTGGTTGTAAACAGTCCTTTCAAGAATTTTGGAAATAAAAGAGAGAACAGTACATGTTTTGGCCATTAAAGGAGGCCGGCATTTTCAAATGTAAAGCAGGCAGTCCAATCATGGCCCCAGCATCTTGAAAAGATTTTTTACCTGGATGGTATCCAAGCACAAGTGAAATGCTGTGCTTGGTGCTTTAGTGTAGCAGGGGTTTATATAGAGAAATAAAGATTTTTACTCTTGTAACTGTGTTCTGTTATTCTGCACAAACAAAAGTCCTGGATTTATTTAAACACCTCTCGTGCAATGAATAATTTCTTCACTCATACTTTATTAAAAGCCTAATATGTAAGAGCCAGTACTCTCATATACTTCAAACACCAATATGCTGCTTCCATCAAGGGAGCACCACAGCGGACCATCCGACCCGCATACAACTTGGCACAGGTTTTACGCCTGATGCCCTTCCTGATGCAACTCATGCTTGGAACAGGCATTACAGTACATCCAGTGGACAATTGCTGGGGATTGAACACAGGCCTTCTACATGGCAGGGAAGACATCTACCACTGATCCACCAATGCCCATTCCAAAGGACATATATAAACCTCAAAATGAATCAAAGTTTAACTACTGAGACCAATTCAACCAGCTTATTCTTCAGGTTTGAGGTATCCAAACATTTGTTATTGGGAGCTACATGGGGAGGGGGAAAAAGCAGTTACATATTTTTCATTACAAATACTGTGTTTTTAGTTCAGCTCTGTAGTTGAGATTTATCCACTTTGTGCAGAAACAGAGTAAATAAAGATTTCACTTACCAATTTATAATTTGAGTGGGAGCAGTGATGCCAGTTGTCCTGGATTATAGTCAGGTCTTGTTTGACATCATATGTAAAATATGTTTGTCTAGGTACTGTACAAGTACACATGAAGTCAAACAAATGAAAAGCTAAGACATGTGTTTGGTATCAGTCCTCTTGTCACAAGTGAATCCACATGCTCTACCTGACACTTTTTGGATGACAAGTTGTTTGGTTATTGTGTTTCTTGTAGGACTGATGTCATATCCATTCATTCTCTCTGTCTGGATATTATCTCTGTCTCTCCTCGCTCTCTCCCTTCAGTACACTATAGTGTCCACTGAAAGCACTCTTAAGAAATCTAAAAAACAAAATGCATTATGATTGCAATCAAGATAGATAAATCTAAGAAACCTGTTAAACAGTGTAATTTATTTCATTATTATGATATAAATGCCATAAAATGATCATGTGTGTGTTTGCTTTCTGGTGAATCTGGTGTAAGTATCAGGGCATGAAAGTTGAAATCTTGATTAATCGTCTCAAATTCATCTTTTGAATTTAAGCTCTAATGTTTCCAGTGTATAGCAAAAACGAAAATAATGGCCTTGCTGTTCATATTCTTTTGGAAGGACATGAGCTTGAATTAATGTATAGATCCAACATAAATACCCCAATAACTGTAAGGTTAAGCTCGATGCTTATAAAGATTTTACTCCCTGCCACCTTAAACCGGTCTGGCCATTCTTCTCTGCCCTTTCTTATAAACAAGGTCTTTCCACCCACAGAACTGCTAATTACTAAATGGTCCTGTTTTTGTGTAAACTCAAGCTTAAAGACTCGACTTTCATATTGAGATGTGACACTGAAATTGAGGATATGTTCTAAGGTGAGATATTTGTGAACCTGATCACCTGTTTTTAAACCCCCCAATTCCCACCCCCAAATTCAGTCCCCTTTTGTGATAATAATGACCTCCAGTCTTCTGGGAAGGCTTTCCACTAGATTCCGCAGCATAGCAGTAGAGATTCGTGCTCATTCAGCCACAAGATCAGCAGTAAGGTCAGAGAGTGATGTCAGGTTAGATGCCCTGGGGTTGGTGTTTCAGTTCTTCCACTTTGACCTTGTAAGCTACGTCTTTAAGCAGTTTGCTTTAAACCCCATGTCTTTGTTTTGTTGAAACTGGTTTGAGTAAAGGAAACTGTAATGTGATATAGGAAACAAAGACATCTAATGTAATTGTATAGTGAAAAACACAATCATAGGGGTATGGTGATCAGAGGGTTTCATATGCTTTTGGAAATATACTGTAGACTCTGTTCAACTAGATAACATCTGATGGTAGCTGTTTGTTTAAAATATGTTTTTAATTGTAAATAATTGAGCATACTAAACTAAAATAACTGCATACTCCCTTCACTTTAATTATTACCATTTACGATTTGTGTTGTTTCAATCTGTGACATGACATACAGTGCCATGAAAAAGTATTTGCCCCTTCTTCATTTTATTTTTCTTCAAGTTCATTCATGGTTTCCTTTTACCACTGACTTTTACCTCTGACATACTTTTATGAAATTACTTTTTCACATACATCTAGGGCCAGGTAGGTTTGGACAGCTTTTTTTATTTTAATAACTGAAATCGATATTGAAAAACTGCATTTTGTATTTATTCGGGTTATCTTTGTGTAACATTTAAATTTGTTTGATGATCTGAATCAATAAAGTGTGTCAAGTATGCAAAATAAAACAGGATCACATACTGTTTTGTGCTGTATATCATATTAAGGCTTTTATATACTTGCTTGGCTCGTTATGTTATTAGTAGGTTTGCTTACCCAGTTATGCTTTCTTACAGTGTCAGATCTTTTTTTTAAACAATTTAATAAAGAAACCATGTGATCACTTGCCTGCCTTAGTAATTATTCATCAAGCTTGAAGTTCTTGTGTAAGGAAAGGCATTTCTCTATTTAATTATTAATCAAATGAATTACATGTATATAATATATATTTATATTATATTTATTATTTGTATAGTTATATTATAAAATGTAATTATAAATATATTGTAATTTTATATTATATATTTTATATTATATTATTATTAAAACATTATCATATTTAATTGTATATATAAAATTATTTATTCAATACGAATATACAGTATTCTTATATTTAAATAAATTAATAAAAGGAAATGCATTCCTCTATTTTGTCCTCCTCGGGTTGCCGTAGACCCAAGACGTAGCAAAACATGTGAGTTGTAGCTACTTGTGTCTCTGAAACTCATAATTCAGCTTTAGTGAATGAGGGTACGTTCTTACAGAAATGATTTTAATAATCCTGCCATGTTTGCATTGTTTAATAAAGTATTTTAAATTAGTCTGAAAAGTTTAGCTAGCAACCATAGCCACGTTACAATGCTGTTAGCTTTTAGCCTTGTGGCTAAAAACTATGGCAAGTGCAGCTAAATGACTGTGATAAATGCTTCTCTCATATGACTTACAGTAGGATCTAAAGGACCTTGATTGATCTGAAAGCTGATCTTCTCCAGGGTGTGGCACAGGCTGGCAGCTTTAAACAAGGCTTGTCTCAGCAGATATAACTCCAGCTTCTTTGCAGAGTTGCTTGCACTGCCTCAGGTATGTTGCTCATTTTGATGTTTAAGGATCTAGCTTATTGTACTATTACTAAAATTATGACATAAATCAAGTATTGTTTAATTTCTGTATGACCTTAATGGTCACTGGAGAAAAAAACAACTTAGAACATGGATTTAACTAAGTAACTAGATAAGACCCTTCAGATGAGTTGAATTACTGTCCTGCATCAAGCAAAGAAAACAAAGACCTGGTTGTTTTGTTTTGGGGGATTTAGGTTTGGATTAAACCTATCCATTTCAAGTGACCAGTCAGGCAGGTTAATACCTGTGCAATAAAAATGACCTCATCGGAAGTTAAAAGAAAAATCTAGAATATTGGCATATTCAAATAACGTGTCTGTATATTGACAGGAGCAGCTGAAAAACTGAAGAACACATTGTATTTAAAGATATAAAGGGTCAATCAGTGTATTTTCAAAATTTCTTTTTTATCCATTTTGTGATTGAAATTGGTAATCCGTTAGGAAATAATTCGGGTGGTATTTCAAGCATTCATGCTCAGAAGGAAGAATAATAATTTAACATCTATAGTTTAAATACTCTGCCCACCGACCCCAAAAAAAGTCACCACCTTAGTTTAACTAACCAACTGTTAAGGGCCTTCCACTGATTTTCAGAATTACCAGATGGCATTAACATGGCATCCAGTTATTTAACCCTAACTGATGCAGTGAGTAGCTTCTGATTTCTTAAACAACCATGTCGGAAGACATATCTTGTGGTTGTGGCAAAGATGTAACACTGTTTTAGAGATTGTTGAAATTGGGTTAAGAGTTATCCAATGCATTATTAAAACCTGAATGGATTGTGCTGACCCATCATCTTCGAGGAAGAAATGTGGTCAGAATGACAATGCCAGGATTCATCAGGCTTAAATTGTGAAAGAGTGATTCAAGGAGCATGAGACATCATTTTCACACATGGATTGGCCACCACGAGTCCAGACCTTAACCCCATTCAGAATCTTTGGGATGTGATGGAAAAGACTTTATGCAGCGTTCTGACTCTCCCATTATCAGTGCAATTATGCAGTGCAAGTTTGGATGGAAATAAATATTGTGAAATTGCATAAGATTTTTCAGGCAGTGACATGACTGATGTATGTCGTGATCAAAGCAAGAGGCAGTCTAAAAAAATAGTAGTGTATGACATAATTTTGATTGGGCAGTGTGTATTGCTAAGGCAGTCCGGTCAGTCCTTTTGTAAACGTCAAGCTGCATTGGCAGAATCAAGTTTAATTTACTTGGATTACTTTGAGTAAACATAGAGCTGCACAATTAATCACATAAAAATTTAAATTGTAATATGAACCGGTGCAATTATCTAATTGCAAAAGGCTGCACTTTATTACCAGTAAGGTATGTATAGTCAGGAATTTGTGCAACATTTGTCAGTAATCTAACAAAGATCCTCGGATTATTTGTGCCATTATTTGCTGATAGCCTAGATAAATTGAATGCTAAACGGTACATTGTCGACATAGTTACATATTGCAGCTTAAATAGCAATAGCAATATATTTCTAAATAATAGTAAAGTGATTACATTTTTTATTTTAATTTTTTTATCAAATTGTGAAACCCTAATTAAAATGATGACTGATGTCAGCTGTTCAATAGAAACCGTCAGTCAGTCAGGTATACAGGAGCGCTGTATGTAGTTGCAACAGACAACAAACATAGGAAGTTTATTATTGAAACTGGAGTGATGTCAAATACTGTACAACCCAGACAGGTTTTTTTAGTGTACATTAGAATCAGAGATGTTACTGTTATTTACAAGAAATCTTGAGACTTGACTTGGACTTTTTAAAGGCTGTAACTCAGTTAAGAACTGCTAAACACATTATTAGAAAAAAAACATGAATGTAGATCACTTAAACACTTGATTATAAAATAATTATTTAAAAAAATTGACAGTAGAAATCATAGCTATGTAGTGAAAGTAAGAGCATTCCCACACACAGTGCAACTCGAAGTCCAGTAGTCCATCAGTACAAGTGAAAAATAAGGATTTGTGAGCTCTGCAAATGCAGGATATATTACTATATACTGTATTATCAGGCATAGGTATGACTGAGACATACCCATTAATGTACAGTGCAAAAATGTGCATGTACAGTCTTAATGTACATGCTTTCAGCATGCTTCAGTGTGTCTTGGTAACATTTCAAAATAAGAGCACACAAAATCTAGCTTTGTCGTTAATGCAATATTCATTACAAAAATATCATAAATTATCAAAACAAAAGAGGACATTTATTGTCTCCTCTCGCAACCATATTTGTAAATCAAGTGTTCAGTGTGGGAATCATTTTTAATCTGTTAAGTTATGTTTAAATTGTGTGTTCGTTTACTACATGGTCGAGTTTCTTCTTCCCTTCCAGTGAATATGGCAGATCAGCTCCCCTCCATTGCTCGAGATGCTGTTTTGAAAGAAAGTGGCTCTCTCCCAGAAAACATGCCACAGATCAGAGGTTATGATTTTAATCAGGGAGTCGACCACAGAGCTCTGCTGCAGTCCTACCTCACCACGGGTTTCCAGGCTAGCAGTTTTGCCATGGCTGTACAGGAGATAAATAAAATGGTGAGTTTAAGAAGGTTTTTTTTTTTTCCCCTTTGCTTGTAACTGCTTGGTTTATCCTTTCTTTGCAAAACCGCATTTGATACTTACAGATGCCCTTACTCAGAGTGACTTAAATTGTATCTCATTATACATCTGAGCAGTTGAGGGGTAAGGGCCTTGCTCAAGGGCCTAACTGTGGTGCTGAGGTTTGATCCTGGGACCTTTCAATCAGTATCCAAAGCCTTAACCACTGAGCTGCCCCGATATACTTCATTACATTTTTTTTTTTAAATGAAGAACAAATTGTCTAAACAAAATAAGCATGTATATGTGACTGCTATTCAGTAATGTTGTTTAGGAAGGGCTGATTAATGTTTTTATTGTAATATGTCTTTTTTTTTTTTTGAGATTGCCAGACGACTAGAGCCGGTGGAGAAGCAGGAACACACCTGTGACTCTCAGCAGAAAGGATGCACCATCTTCTTAGGTTATACATCCAACCTCATCAGCTCCGGGGTCCGCGAGACCATCCGCTACCTAGTCCAACATAAAATGGTAGGAAACAGTTAAAAAAAATAAAAAAAACTTATATATTTAGATTAAATATATGTTTTTGCTCATTACCTTGTTATTCTGTGTGGTAATGCAGGTGGATGTGGTAGTGACAACAGCAGGAGGTATTGAGGAAGATCTTATTAAATGTTTGGCTCCCACCTATCTGGGTGAGTTTAGCCTTCCAGGCAAAGAACTACGACAGAGAGCCATCAACAGGTGAGAAATTAACTAAATACCCAAATAATAGATTTATTGCCAGGACCTAGCTGGCACCTGACAAGCTTGATTAAGCATGAACCAGAGGTCTGTTGTTACTCTCCAAGATGTACAGCTGTGCACTGTACATAGTCTTGGGCACCTCAGTTTTTTTCTTTTTTCTTTTGGTACAACTTTGTTATACTGTACATGTTTATTTCATGACTTCATTAAGTCAGTACAAAAACATTTATGATTTCCAAACTTTAATATTCTTTTTAGTATTTTACAATTTCCCTTTGGGATTAATAAATGTCTATCTATCTATTTTTCTTTACATTCTACTTGTTTCTGAACAAGACGACTTGGAAAGGGATTGTGTCGCATTAAAAAATAATTTTTAAGTCAAAATAACTGGGCTTACATTGATGAAGAAAACCCAAAGATTTCCAAGTTGATTTTTTTATATTTACATGATAAATGAGTGGATCATTTTGTGATAATTGGCAGGTTTTCTTCCAATTATTTATGTAACAGCCATGTCAGGCATTCCAACACATTGTTATTGCAGTAGGTTTGTTTCAATGCAATGGAATAGGACTGGGAGATATAAATGATATATGCACACTCACTAGGATGTAAAATTTTAATTATAAATAAATTATAAACTGTCAAAGCATGCCAAACCAACACATGGGGATGTAATTCTAACTTCAATTCAATTTTATTTGTATAGCGCTTTTAACAATTGTCATTGTCGCAAAGCAGCTTTACACAATCAAAAGAATT
>JAOVVA010000026.1:16342330-16354788 GCA_028565275.1 Leiocassis micropogon | reverse complement strand
CATGAGCTTCAAATGAAAGACTAGAATCTATAATCACACCGAGATCTCTTACTGTTGCACTAGATAGAACAGAAAGGTCATCTAAAGTTACAGTGTGACCTAAAATCTTGCTTCTAGCTGCATGCGGTCCTATGACTAGAACTTCTGTCTTATCTGGATTAACACACTTCAAAGCCATATTGGACACTCAGTAAGCTTGAAAAAGTTATCATTAAGTATGTCACACTCTAGCATCAAACACAGGAGATATGTCCACACGTCATCACTGATGGGGAGTGTCTGAAATTTTTTTCATTCTGAAACATATTTTCCAAAAGTTCTGTTCTCAGTAACTTAAATGGAGTTTGTGCATGGATGAATAACATGTGGATGAAACTTGATAGAAAATACATGTGTAGTTGTAGACAAGGGTTAAATTAGGGAGAAACTGGGAGGGGGGTGTATGCATCATCATTACCAATACTGCTATCCTTCATTAATGTCCTTAGTTTCAAGCAACGTAATATTCCAATGTTAACACCTTGCACCTGGAAGCTTTGCTACTTCATTGGGCCTGATTTTAGCAGGAATTTCTCATTTTAGAATTGGCAACCTGCTGGTCCCTAATGACAACTACTGCAAGTTTGAGGACTGGCTGATGCCCATCCTGGACCAGATGGTGTTGGAGCAGAAAACAGAGGTTGGAAAAAGTCTTTTTATGATCTGGAAAATTTTCACATCACAACATGCACAACTGATTTATAGCCAGCTTGCTCGCTCGCTCACTCTCTCTCTCCCTCCCTCCCTCATTCCCACTGCTGCCTACAATACACATGCAGAAATCTCACTGACGGTCCAATTACATTGCTGAAATATTGGAAGGCTGATTAGAAGAGGGCTATAATTCCGTAACCCATTCATTTATTCATTTTTTCATCAGTACAGTAACTGATTTATACTGGTTATAGTGCAGTCAAAATTTACTCATTTACACTTGGGGCAATTTAGACAAGCCATTTTTGGTATGTTTTTAGGTGTAAGGAAACCCATCCATCCACCCAACCCCCACACACGCATAGTGAGAACTTCTGAAATCCCACACAGGCAGTAACCTGAGTACAAAATGGAACTCCGATATGACAGTTCTCCTCACTGCGTCACTCTAGTGTATTCCAGTGTTTAGTAAACCACGCCAGTATAGCCTTTTTAAACTATTTTTATTATATGCTTGTATTCTATGTGTTGCATTCTAATCGTTTTTTGGATAAGTCTAAATGCATGCTGTTTGATGCTTAGGGCACAAGTTGGACTCCCTCAAAAATGATCCACAGACTTGGCAAAGAAATCAACAATCCTGACTCGGTCTGTTACTGGGCTTACAAGGTAAAATGTTGACTAAAACACATTTTCACTTTGGTTAATCTATGCTGTTTGTAATGCTTTACTATTCTACTAGAACACTTGTAGATGATCAGTGATATTGCAAGATACAGTTAAGCACATTGGTACAATTGTAAAAAAAAAAAAAAAATTGTTAGACGTACTAACTTTCTACCTTTTTTCTTGCAGAATGACATCCCTATTTTTAGTCCTGCCCTCACAGATGGTTCATTGGGTGACATGATTTACTTCCATTCCTATAAGAACCCGGGACTGGTCTTGGACATTGTGGAGGGTACGCAGTTCAAAGATCATATTTGTATTTCTTAAGCCTTTGCAAAGTGAATGAATCCATCAAATTTGTGGATTTGTTCTTCAACGATCATTGTGCACAAGTTGGCGAATGGTTTTGACATTTTCAGGGATCTCTTTTGTCAAGGTCTTCTTGATCTCTTGTCGTCGAAGGTCAATGCTCCCTGTGACTGTGAGTGTAGCCTTGTCCTGCCGTTTGTTGCCGTGTTACAAAACTAGTCTCGAAACATTTTTGATACTAGATCGTATTTATAGCCAAGTCAACACCTTGGCTTCTAAAAGGCTTGGCAGAATGCACTCATCAGATGGCACTGCTGTCCCCCCTTTGGAGGTGAAGTGTGTTAATCAGTAATCAGCAAATCTAAGTTACATGCCACACTACAAGGATTGAAAAAATTGGTTATATGATAAACTGAACAAAATTGCTTCATGACATTTTTATGTAACATAGAATAGGAAGTATAAGTGACTAAATAAAGATAAGTGTAAAGCCCTGCACATGCGTACACTCCAGTTTCTACCATGGACAGATGATTTGTGAATTGAATTTTTCCAAATTATTCTGTGTTGGTTTTTCTGCTGTCAGATGGCACTTTCTGTTATGTTCCTAATCCTCTTCTGTATTGAATGTGTGCTGAATAATGTAAAAAAGAAAAGAAAAAAAAGTTCCATCTAAAAATCTGTTTGATTGATGTATTGAAGTTCTATTAGACATCTAATCTAAAGTTAATTGGGCTCAAAAACAAATACCAAAACATGGGGCTTTACATGTTTTTTCCATCCATACTCCAGAAACCAGGGACACTGCCTCTCTGAACATCCTGCAGAATTTTTAAACTTAATCACACTATTTGTTTCTTGTTTTTTTTAATACATTTTATGTACTGTAGATATTCGGAGGGTGAATAGTAAAGCTGTGTTTGCCAAAAGCACAGGCATGATCATCCTGGGTGGAGGGCTTGTGAAGCACCACATCGCCAATGCTAATCTTATGGTACGTGATGAACAACTATCTTAAATTAGAAATGAGGTTTTTAAAATCTAAAATCTTATTTGATCTTGCTTTTAGAGAAATGGTGCCGACTTTGCGGTGTACGTGAACACGGCACAGGAGTTTGATGGTTCAGATGCAGGGGCCAGACCAGATGAGGCTGTCTCTTGGGGGAAAATCCGCATGGATGCCAAACCTGTCAAAGTAATATTTGATTTTACTTTTAACTACAGTAGAAGTGGAATGATACACCAGTGGTCAAAGTATGTTGGAAAACTGACCATCACACCCATATGGGAATTTTACAGTTTTGGCAGCTTTTAGGCATTCTCACACAAAGTCAGTGTCCAACTTCACCAGTACAATTGTGACTTGGCAGAAATCTCCACAGCCACATTTCCTTTGGGAATCAAGAGGGAAGACTTCACGGAAGAGCCTGTCCTAGCAACAAGGAGGGGACCAACTTATTTTAACACCAGTTATTTTGGATTTGGATATTCAGCAAAGCAAATATGTGTGTGATGATCAGGTTTCCACAAACATTGGGATATACAGTATGGTGTATGTAGAATTTGTGCAATCATGATGCAAAAATCCAGGCAAATCACTCAAAAAAATATATTTAATAGACATTACAGAATAAGTGAAAATTTTCACTTCAACAACTGAAAAATCACTTAATTTGGCTCTAAAATTGCTTCTGTTATAATTAAAAATTGTATAAAAACATTATAAAATAAATGTATATATAAATGAAATAAATTCACTTCATTCATTCTTACTACCAATCTTGGGGGTATCAATAATTCTGAAGTTGACTGTAGACTTGTTTTAGATTTCATTATAACCCCATACAGTCATAATTGTCGTCATATTCAAGCATTCCTTAAGTGTTTTAATAAGAGTGTGTGATAAATACCGATGCAATGTTAATGTTGCATTGTGAAGTCCTCAGGTCTATTGATTATGATTAATAACCATGTGTTTATCATCTTAGGTCTATGCAGAGGCTTCTTTAGTCTTCCCTCTGCTGGTGGCTGAAACGTTTGCACATCAAGCCAGCAAACTGACAGCAGATACAAAGAGTGACTGACAAATCCTGCTCTTTTCTCCTGCAGTGTGTTGATTGTTTTTTCCTTTTTCCTTTATCTCTCTCTTTTTTTTTTTTTAATTAATTTATTATTTTTTTGTTGTATGTACATGTTCATTGCTGCTATGTTATATTAGACCTATTTATGTTGTCCTCTTATTGAAGTTTTATTTGTACTTTTAGGTACATTTCTGTTCCCTTCTTAATACCATGTTATACTTTATGAGACAGAAAAAGTGAAATTTATTTAGCAAACCAAAGCCAAGTTGTGTGTGTAGAGAGAGAGCGAGGGGGGGGGGGGTAAATCATGAACCTTTTTAATAAAGATGATTTTGTTTTTCTGGCACAGCATGCGTTTACCTGTCTGCATAATTGTCTTGTTGCCCTTTTGTTCTTTTAAACGAACAAAAGTTGCTCTTAATCAAGTCACTTATGCTGTATTGCTACATCCGTTCACTATCGTTACATCCCGTTTTATGTGAATTCACATTTTTCCTGAACATCGTGAATATGAAGTATTGCTTTACAGTATATTTGCATGACATATCATGACATGTGATTATTATGCCAATTAATGCGATAAACATCCAGGTTCATAGAAAGCATTTAAGCCCCAAGCATGTGAGAGCTCGATCATGAAGGGGACCTTACAGCTTTCATTATTTATTTATTTTTAATTTTTTTTTACAAACACTGGAGTGAGAAAAGAATGCCCACATACAGTACATTATAGGGATTTGCAGTTTTCTTTAAATGGTAGGCAGGCATGTGGAACTGGGCTCAGTTTTGTGTGCCTTAACTACGTGTACAGTATGTATACATTGGTTAAGTGAGAGATTGTTGTCTCTTTGTGGGTGTAGAAATGTAAATGTAGTCCTTCTCAATTTAAAACTGTTATACAAATAAATATGTAAAACTGGAAAAGGTCTAAATACGCTCCAAACCCACTGGATGAATAGTACATCATCTGTATTTCATGCAAATGATTTAAATCATCAATAAAACCTATATACGGCATTTTGGCTTCTTGTAGCATATAATATAATATTTATAAGCATAATAAGCATATAATATTTAATAACAATCTATTTTTGCATAAATGTAATTTAACTTAATTTAATGGTGTGTAACTTCTGCATGAATTATCGTTTCCATAAGTCATCCGTTTTTTTTTTCTTCAGCTTTTCCATAAGTCATCTATTACAAATGATCAAGAATGTACATTTCAGCTTTCTTCCACATTGTTTAATCTCTCATGTGATCTGCATCATTCACCACTATAATTATTAATTAAAAGTATTAAATCAGTTGTAAGTTCAAATGCCATTAGGATGGATGCTGGTCAATCACCTTCTGCGTATGTCTTAACACTATACTTTAAAATGGGTAAACATTTTAGAATCGGTTTGTACAGGTTTTCTTAAATTGGTTAAATGTTAAGAGTGATTAAAGAGTTAAATAACACCCATAACATTAAATGACTCATTTATTAAAGAGCAGAGTGAAGAGAGTAGGTCAGTATTGAAACTACTGAAATTGTCATCTGTATATTGTATTTTACATGCACAGACATGAGCAGGTGGAATAAATGAGTCCTGAGCAAGGTTAAAGTCTTGTCTTTCAAAGACAAAAAGATCGGTTAATTTTTTAGATCAATTTTGGAAAAATGTTTAAAGTAGGTTGGTTAGGATTGCTTTGAAAGCAAGTACAACAGCAATGACTAAAAAGTTATACATGAAGTACATACAACTGGTAACGTGTATCGCTAACCCGGGGACGAGACAGCGCCAGGATGCACTGTGAGAAGAAAGCAAGCTGCCGGAGGCAGTGTGATGGTTTGGACAATGTTATCCTGGGTAACCTTGGGTCCTGCCATTCATATTAATCTCATTTTGGCACATAGTATAACCTAATGCCAGTTGCCTTTTTCAGCAGGATAATCCACACTACCACCCTGCAAAAAATTATTCAGGAACAGTTTAAGGAACATAAATAGTTCAAGATTTTGACTTCGCTTTAAAATTCCCCAGATCTAAATCTGTGGGATGTGCTTCAGAAACACGTTAAGGCCCCACCTCTCATCTTATAGGAATTAAAGGATTTGCTATCAATGTCTTGGTGCCAAATACCACAGCATACATTAAAAGGTCTTGTAGAGTCCATGCCTTGACGTGATGAGCTGTTTTGCCTGCACAAGGAGAATCTAGACAGTATTAGGCAGATGGATTTAATTCAACAGTTGTTAATCCAATAAAATCCACAGTCACAACTCCATACGTTCCACTGAAGCTTAATTAAAAGACAAGTCGGGACAGTATGGAAGTTGGTACTAAAAATAAAAGGAGCCATCTGTAAAGTCTCTTGACTTTTTGCTAAATTTAAAAACTACAACAACACATTATATAAAAATTTACCATGTGAATTTGATTGTATAGATTTAGAGTGGTGGATCCATCAAAAAAGTTGGGACTGTTAACAGTTGACGAAGTCTAGTCTACCAGGTGGAATCAAGAGTCATTGTCCTGTCTTGAGTGACAGGGAGAATCCCCCATTGCACACAATAGTCTAATGTTTTGAGAGGTGATGTGTTTGACGCTCCCTCCGGAGATTTACAGTTGATAGAGTAGATCAGATTTAAGCATGCACAGCTAGCAAAAGCACCTCAACACTCGGTTCACCTGCCCTTGTTGGATTTCTGATGCGTCACACTAGACACCGATGCTGCTGTGTTAAAAGTCATACATTTTTTGTGAGCCTGTAATGCTGGTGTGCTGCTTCAAAGCTCACATTGAGGTGGCTTATTTGCCTGTAAAACTACATTTGCATTTGCTTCCAAACCTGTGTGCTTTATGAAAATCAGACTGGTTTAACAGTTGTTGTGGTTGTTGTTGTTTTGACTGCTTCCATTCGGTGTCGCCACAGCAGAACTGATCTGCATTTGTTATTTTGGCACAGGTGTTATTCTGGATGCCGGTCTTGACACAACCCTCCCATTTTTATTCAGACTTGGTTCTGGCATTGTGGATGGGTGTGGAGCATTTGCAGGGACTCGAACCTGGGCCTTCCACACGGAAGCCGAGACAACCATCACCACTGACGACCTTAGAATACTGTGATAATAAATAAAAAATAAAACAAAAATCATTTATTTATCCATTTCTTGTCTACACCGTTTGTCCTGTGTAGGGTCATGGGAGAGCTTATCCCTGGGAATACAAGGCAGGGTACACTCTGGATGGGATGCCAACCCTCTGAAGGGTTGCAAACTTCATGTAGACTGCAGGCAAGCTTTGAATCCCTAACTCTGAAGGTTTAAGAAGCCAGTGTTTCACAATGAAACAAAATAAAAATAAAAAAATTGTGATTTTTGCAACTATATCATATTTTTTAATAGTTCATGAACATCATGAAGTTTCCTCTTTTATATTTTCATATGCATTTTCAACTTTGTTGTACCCTGTTTATCCTCCCTGCTGTGTCCGGGCTTTGCCACCAGATGACTCTCTTGCACCACACACACACTCCTCATCCTGTTCTGCTTAAGCAGTTCTGCTGAAATCTTTCCTTTGATCTAAGGATCTTGGCTTTAATGCTTGCCCTGTATGCTTCTGAGCTGGCGTGTGGCCTCTACCTTACCGTACTGTCTGCATAGATCATATATACGTCAACGGGTGTTTAAGACTACCTGTTCGGCCTAATTTTGTCCTAAGTTTGTGTTGTCTCAAATGTCAGCATTCATCATCCTATTGTGCTCTGAGCAATGGGAAGCCCTCGAGGGCATAGACTCCAGTGGCATCAGGTGTTATTCTAGAACACAACACACACGACACACCTCTCTTGAAGAGGCACTTCCGTCACATGCTGACGAATGACCTATCATAATGTGATTTATGGATTTATTGTTCATAGTTTAGGAATTCTGTTCTAGCAAATAACTGTACTGTAGACTGTAGTGCGTGCACTCTGATTGCAACCACACTGATTGTCCTTGTTATAAGATAAACCTATCATATGTATTTAGATTATGCAGTTGGTAAATAAAACTGACATCCATTCGCCCGTTACGCTATTTCATATTCATCAATTCAGCATTGAGGCTGACCTGAGTTTATTATTACTGTATACAGGATGTACTGTATGTGTGATGCTGATGGGGGAAACGTTAGTTATCGCCGCAGCAATAATTACATAGAATGAAATCAAAATGTTTTTTTTTTGTTCTCAAACATATTTAGTTTGACATTGTATATACACTGTAAGAGAATTATATTTGACCAAATAATATAGAAATGTTTTAAATGAAGGCGGTACAATTAGCATTGTCGCCTTGCACCTCCAGGGTCCGGGTTCAATTCCTGCCTCGGGTCTGTGTTTATGCATGTTCTCCCCGTACTTGGTGGGTTTCCTCCTACCATCCAAAAACATGCAGGTTAGGCTGTCCCAAATTGCCCATAGTGTGTGAATGAGTGTATGTACAGTATGTGTGTACTCTGTGATGGATTTGCACCTTTCTGGGGTATACCTCTTCTCGTACCCTAAGTCTCATGGGTTAGGCTTGAGGCCCCCTGCGACTCTGTATACAGGCTAAAGTGGTATAGATGATGATAAATACGTGGGTGAGTGTTTTAAATTAAATTATTGTCTTACCTTGGCTTGGGAATCTGCCTGCAAGGATCAGGATACTTAATGAACGCAGTGATAAAGTGATGAAGTCAGTTTGCCTAAATACATCTCATTTTCCCTTCTCATGATTTGATGAATCTTTGGATAATTACATCACCTCGGAAAATGAGCGTGAGCTTGTCGAATTCGGAATGTAATCAGATAGTGGTTATTAAGGACTGTTTTCCATAAGCAAATGAGGTTGTAGAGGTAGGTCGCCTCTTTTACTGAAATTCGACTTACTTTTTTTATTTTTTTTAACAAAAATAATAAGGTTAAGATGCATTGGGAAACATTTCGGTGACTGATAAAATAAAGCTAATGTTTATTTCTTTTGTTCGGTAATAATAGGAAGGTATGTAGGTATGAGACGGCATTTAAAGAGTCTTATGCTCTTCTCTGGGCCTGTGTGCATTTTTGTGTAGTGATGCATAGAAAATAGAAAGCCAGTGTTTGTGTGCCAGTCTTGGTAGATCGGTAGATAAGATGACAAAGACGGTGCTGACAGGAGAAAGTTTTGTGTGTGTGTGTGTGTGTGTGTGTGTGTGTGTGTGTTCTGTCTGGAATGTGGAGTTCTTCCAATCTTCCAGGAGCCCGGATCAAGTGGCTTTTGTGCGAGGCCCAGCTTTGGATCTTCTTACTTACCTGAGTTTCCCGCGGTTTAACCTTTTTGATCAAGTACAGCGGTACATTAAAAGTGTACTTTTTGAGAGTGCGTAGTTGGAGAGCGATGATCTCTCATGCTAGTGTAATGTAAATCCTGCTTTTCATGTATTATAAGAAAATAATAGATCATCCTTGTGTTAAATGTTCATAATGCTGTATAGTACCAATTAATGACAGTTCCATTCAAATTACATCCCCCTTAAAGGCAACATCCAAGAAGAAAATTTGGGAAATAAATCTAAAAAGAAATTTCTATTATATTCTTTATAATTTAATGATTCCAGCATGGCTCTTTATTTAATGCATACCTTTACCATTTCGCAGGATGCGTCACCGGCTAGCAGTCGTTTCCCTTGAAACCGAGTTGTTTCTGGGTATGGAGGACACGGCTCATTTTTTCCCAGCTCTCCTGTTTCCAGTAAGCCGCCGCCCTCCTCCCCCTCTCTGTGGCTTTGCATCGAGTTTACCACTAATGGGCCGCTTCTCCTAGTGCCACTGTTTGCATTACAGTAACGTGTGTTTGCTCAGGGCCTGGCCTTAGCCTGCCGACGCAGGCTGATGACTCGATGGATTTTTCCTAACCTTCGAATGATAGAGCCAGTGTTTGTGGAAAACTTTATTAGAAGTTGTGAAGGAAAGTGTGCCTTGGTGCTGCTTGGAATGGGACTACAATCACTTTCGACGCTGCTTCGCTTCGAATGTCATAGAACTGAGGTTTATGCACAGTGTGTGTGTGTGTGTGTGTGTGTGTGTGTGTGTTCAAGTGTAAGAGTTGTGCTTACTTGTTGTGTTTGGAGGCTGAATGCCCGAGGCAATGAGTTGCTGTCACGCTATCGTAATGTCATGTGGTGCAGCGTCTGCCACTGCATTAATAATGGCAATTATGTTTCATAATGGCGGAAAGAGGGAGCCAAAGGTGGAAAGTCGAGCATTATCCAGCTGTGGGGTGTGGTATGTCTGTTGATGTGTGTGCGTGTGTGTGTGTGTGTGTGTTGCTCAGAACGCTATCCTCACACCCTTATCACAGCTTGTATTTACCTGTTTTGTTCCCATGGTGATTCCCGCCGTTTCGCAGGCCTGAAAAGGTGTCAGCAGGTGTGTAGTAACAAGAGAGATTAGGTTAGAAGTGCAATGGTGGTTAAACGGTGCCGGTTTAAACCTGTTCCACAGTTTGACGATTCACTTTGTATGTTTTATTAGCGCCTTACTGGGATGAATCTGTGCAAGATTTAAAAAAAGGGAAAAAAAACTTTGGTGTTTATCCAATAGTCTTATACGGTAGAATCCAATTAAATGAAAGAGGTGGCTGTTACTACACTACCCAATAACCTGCTGTTTAATAAAGTATTTACATCATCTATTATGGCATTTTGTTATTGTATAACTTTTTCTTCTGAAATCCTGTTAATTAAATTGCTTTAATATGATAAATGATATTATTGATAAGAAAGCAGAGCAATATTATTATGTTATTTATCTTATTATATTATTTAGATTATTTAACCTTACTTACATTACAGATTTAGTGATTTTTGTGCATTGAATAACAAGAAATCAGGATTCTGTGAATCAAGCATTCATACTATATAAATTAGTAAACCTGCAGGAACTACAGACATTTTGTTGTAGTTGTTCCTTCTTTCTTATCTTTGTTGATTTTGTGGAGTAGAAATGAGATAATTAAGCAGTAAAAAAAAAAAAGAGGAAGGCAGATAGTAACTGTGGGTCTGGGATTGAAAATGAAAGAAAAAAAATGGTGAACGTTTGTGAATGACAGTGTGCAAGCGCCCGGTGACTTTCTTCGAAACAGGAAGTGTGGGGATGTCACTCTCCACATTGACGTAGCCATCTGCTCCTGCTGACGGCCAGTTTTTTTCCCTGTCACTATGGCGACGGCTGCGGTGCAAGCAAACATCCGGACTTGAAGCCCCCCCCTTTACATACACACACACACAGACACGCCACACACACTTTACCGTTTATATTATCACAGCACCACACCTGCACATTAATGGATTTCCTCTGAACATATAAAAATGCTGACTAAATGTAATCCTGATAACTGATCCTGTTGTTTACTGAGTAGGGTGTGTAGTCTGATATGTTTTATTGGAAACTGTGATAATGGGTCTAAACACCGTAATATGATAAGAATCCCCTTTTAACAATGCTAAAAATAAAACTCTGAACTTAACTTTGAGTTGTTGTTTTTTTTCTCCTCCATTTCAAAAAGCCTTTCTACTGTGCATCGTTTATTTATAGTGTTCATGGTGCCAGGGTTTTTATTTACTTATTTATTTATTTATGTTTTCAACTGCGTGTTGCATAACTGTAATCCCTTCTGAATTAATTTATTCTGTGTGAATGGATATTGTTTTGTTATGTTTTTGGTCTTTGAATAACCTTGCTACGGCATTATTGTATTTGGATTGATTTTCAAACACGGCCGTCACTTCCTCTTTGTTTGGCAAGCTGAGTACAAATCAGTGTACATGTATTTCAGTTTCCATGGTCACACAAGGGGACCGGTGTTTCTTGATGATTTTTTTTTTGTTTGTTTAACCAGACAGTTTTCAACTGCTTTCATGGTGGAATCTGAGCTCTACAATTGACAAGAGGACACACTGTAACAGCCGAGGAGACAGTAAACGCCTTGAAGCTTTGGACTCATTTCAGATAATCTCAGATCACAAGGAAACAGACGCAGCAGCCTCAATTTGACTTGGAGCCTTTTAGCTTTTATTGATGTCTCGGTTTCATTGATGTCACAGGACAAGTTGCTGGCGCCAGTCCATAATTAGCAAGCTACATTCTTATTATCACATATTACCACATTCATAACTTTAATACATTTCTACAGTACCGTACTGTATATAGAAACATCTTGCTCTGGATCCCAGCTGCGGAGTGTGTGTCGGGTGTGGATTTTCCTGAGAGTGTGCATCTGGTGTCATGCATCTGTGTGTGTGTGTGTGTGTGGATGTGAGTCTCTAAGGTGTTATGTTGGCAAGACCAGGCCCCTGTTCCTGCTGAACTGAGCCAGCTGAAGAGAGACACTGATTATCAGCACAGCAGGCACAGGAGACCAGCCCACTGATGCAGACCAGAGAGAGAGTGAGACATCAGCACACACTGTAACAGAGGGAGAGAGAGAGAGAGAGAGAGAGAGAGAGAGCACGATCTGTGAGTTTCCATATTTACTGCACTAGAGACAAGAAACGTCTGTCTCCGTGTCTAGTTTTATTAAGAGATTGACAGAAGTACAATGCAAACCAGTTACAAAACACATACAACATATACTGTATAGTGAGATTAGATTTTTATTGGTCTATATATATTTTTTATAATTCTTTACTTATTTTTTTCTTTACTTTACTT
>JAOVVA010000026.1:16317428-16331841 GCA_028565275.1 Leiocassis micropogon | reverse complement strand
TGACTCATACTGCTATAACTGACTCTAATCTCAGCCTCAGGCCCCTAAAAAAAATCCAGTTTGGTTGTCATGACAGCAGGGATCTAATTATACAAGCATTCCTAAAAGGAAACACAGGTCTCTCTCTCTTGCTCTTTCTCTCTCTCTCTCTCTCTACTAATTCAATATAAGCACAATCAGTACCTACTGTATATCTGTTTTCCCACAGTAGTCACTATAGCCTGGTTGTTTCAACCTCTGTTACTTCTTTACATTTCCAAACCTTCACATTAAAAATCCCGTAAGTTGGTTTAAAAAACTGTGCTAAGGTGACTAACTAGAGTGACAAATAAGTGAGGAATAGAAGTAAAAAAAAAAATCTGTCTTTTTTTTGGAGTTAAACAATAGATGCCGTGATTGGCGGTTAGCGGTAAATATACAGAAGCATCCTCGATGATTAAAATAATATATATAATTAAATGAACCCCAAGCTATTATATAGAGAGGCTTAGAGTGCAATTGCAAATGTGATATTCTTGTGATCATCCGCACACTCTTTCATAATGTATGTAGTTGCCTGTGAACTATACAGTAGCTACTGAGGATAACATCACAAATTTACAGCAGTAAATGTAACATACAAGGGGTGTACATCAAACCAAGACTTGCGATGAAATTTCTCGTGAACGAAGGCGTAAAACTGATTGAGATTTACAGAACTGTACACACAATCATTCACGAACACCACATACACATTATAAGAACTCAGCTGGGAGTTATCGCCACATCCCCAGTACAGTCCTGACCTCGATCCAAGCCATTTCCACACGTTTGGGAGTTCCTAGGAGGCCAGAGTTTCAGATATGAAGCAAGCAGTCCAGTCATGACTGCTGAGAGAACTTTCCTTCCAAGCACTAGTAATACACTGGGATATGCGGATTAGTGTAGCAGGGGATTATACAGAAAAATAAAAGTAGTTTTATATTATATTTGTGTTGAAATTGGAAACTATAGCAATACCAGTATCTTTTATTAGGAATTAAAAAAACAATTTGAACATCTGCGTTAAAACAAAAGGAATTGCCCTTAACCTGATAGACAAGGTCCTGTTAAAACACTCCTGATATGCTGAGGTATAATGAAGTTTATACACGTACTGTATTTGAGAACATATCAGTTATTGTAGCACTGCATAATAACCTGTAGTTACATTCTGGTTATTAGAAAACATTTACACAAACTACACTATTACACTACAGGAGTGTGTAACTACAATAGACTGCTAGCCTCTCAGATAATAATGAAAACAAATGTGTAACACGTAGTCCTTTGTTGCAGCAAAGATAAAAAAAAGTTTCTTGTCATCTATTGTAAGTGGAAACCACCCAGCCCCAGGCTTTTTGAGTGCCTCCATTATGTCTAATAGAATATTAGTTTAATTTAATGCGAATAAGTCGAGTGCAAAATAGCGCTATCCAGAATAAGTCAAGTTCAGGGTTTTTTTGTTTTGTTTTTTTGCTAGAGAAAGATAACCTGACTGTTGATATATAGTAATATGTTTAAAGAGAGAATTTTGTAGTATTAATAGTTTTGCTGTATATTTTATGCTTGTGATTTTTGGCAGTTATTGCAATGTTGTTCTTCAACTAGAAACTATAAATCCAGGAATTTAAACTAATGAATGGTTTAATTTATATCATGAGATCATAAACTTTCAAAATTTATTGTGGGTCCACAACACAGAACAGCAGGTACTCTGTGCTACTCTGTGTGTCTATATGTGTGTGCATGTGTGTGTGGCAGAGGGGCCTTCCACCACGTAGCCCACTACTGCTCCAGAACCATGTGGCTTTCTTACACACAAACACTAAGACTGAGGCCCAGACTGGGTCTAGTTGTTCCCAGTATTATGGGTTTGTCCCCTCTCTCTCTCGCTGTCTCACACTCTCTCACACACACAAACACACACACACTTCTAACTCCCCTTCTTCCTCTGGTATTTATGTGTTGGCAGTCGCTATGGATACAAGACACACAAACATTGTGGCAGCAGGCAGGAAGTGTGTTGGAACCACAATGGCGTCACTGCGGCTCTCGCGCTGCGACTCCTCGTCCAGGTTCTGTGCTATTATCGTTAAGCCATACGCACCCGGCGCACTTTTCAGTGTTATTGGTGTTAGTATTGCTTTTTCAGCTGCGTCGCTCACTCTGTCTTCCACTCCTCGACACTTTCTCTTTGACTGTACGTGAAGCGTGGAACACTGGCTGAAATGTCTGGGAGTGTTTTTGTTACCTAGGTGTGTGTGTGTGTGTGTGTGCACATGTTTGTGTGTGTATGGGGACACAGTGGTTTATCCTGTCTCCCAGAACATTATTAATTTTCAGCAGTGCATGTCTCACTTGAATAACTGGACAAGTGGTTGTGTGTGTTTCAGAGAAAGAAAGAAAGAGAGAGAGAGAGTGTGTGTGAGTTGATGTGTGTGTGTGTGTGTGTGTGGCCCTATTGCACTGTCTTACATCAGACTCCAGTAATACTGTTTATACATCATTCTCTTTTCCTTCTCTTTTTTTTTCATGACCGGAGTCTAAATATACCCTACTGGAATAAACCCTTGTGAACAGACCTCCCTCTCCCCTCTTTAGCTAAATATATCCATCTTAGACCACCTCACCCCCTCCCCACTCTTTTCCTGCCTGTTTTTTCCCAGCCTGGTCCATCTCTCCTCCTCCTTCTCCTCCTTTATCCCTTGCTCGCTCTCCTGTCTCCCCTCATTTAATAGCGGTAATTAAATTAAGGAGAAGCCTTTGTGAGATAAAGCTGTGCTACAGATAAAAACAAGAGCGGTCTGTTGGATCAAAATAAAATATTAGCATAGATCAAAGACCTTGCAAAAAAAGATAATTAGTATGCATGTACATTATATGGCGGCATGATGGCTTAGTGGTTAGGACTGTCGGCTTGCACCTCCGGGTTCGATTCCCGCCTGTGTGCATGGAGTTTGCATGTTCTCCCTGTGCTTGGTGAGTTTCTTCCAGGGACTCCCACAGACATGCAGATAAAGCTAATTGACGTTTCCAAAGTAAATGTGTGTATAAATGTTAACCTACAGAGGTTCCTGGATAGATGGAACCTATTAAAAGTATATTATATCATTTCATTCTGAATTCCATGTCAGTGATTGTGTGAATAAGTGTGTACTTGTGCTCTGTGATAGACTGGCACCCCATCTAGGGTGTACCCCGTCTATAGTTGCCCTAAGATAGGCTCCATTCATCCCGTGACCCTGTAGAGGATAAGTGGTATAGATTTTGAGTGAGACTGATTACTAATTCCCTGTCATCTCCTAAAGATGTCCGTTGAAAAAAAATATATATATATACGTTTATTAACATGCTCATAAATTGCAATATATTCTCAGAATATTACTGCTTTTCAAATTAAAATTGTTGCTGGCATTTACACTGCAGTCTGGCGTAGTTTCAAATTTACAAATCTTAAACTGCTTACCAAGCATTACAAATGATATCCTTATCTTTATTTTTAGAGTTGGTGAATGGCGCTAAATTGCTATTATAAGTGATAATTCAGCGCCTCATTGTCGTTACATCAAACCTAAAACTGTGGTGATTTAACGCAAGAAAAATGAGCTCCAAGCAGTCCAAGGTAAGAATCATGCATAACTAAGACTCGCTTTTCTGTTTCAAAAACCGCTGCATTTGCACACATCCCACATAGTTCTGTCTGAGGTCTGAATACCAGTGTGAAGAATTTCAATATAAAAATCCTTTTGGTTTGAGGAATGGTCAAAATAACATATCAATATACAGGACACTGCCTGGCCAGAAAAACGTCACCATTTCACAAGGGCCTGAATCATGCAAAGAAAACCACTGAGGAGATTAATATGAAATTGGGTTAAGAACTGTCCAAGCCATTATCACAACCTGGAAGGTTAGTGCTGAACTGTCAACTTTGTGGAAGAAATGTGGTCAGAAAAAAATCATGAATGACCATGATCACTTAAACATTTGGTGAAGATGAGTTAATATTGAAATGATGGTGACCGCTGATGAGTTAATATTGAAATAAATTGCATTTCCACATAGACAACAGAATGAACTCATAGGATTGGGACTAAACAGCTGTGTGGCAATATGAAAACCACTTGTCAGTGAGACTCATTAGAGAAACAATGGAAAAGGGTCATATGGTCCGATAAGTTCAGACTGGGTCTGGTACCCATCATGCATAGTGCCCACTGGACAAGCCTCCGGAGACAGTGTGATCTGGGGCTGCTTCAGTTGGTCAGGTTTAGGATCAGCATGTGGCACTAGGATAAGGTCAGCTGACGACCTAATTGTACAAAATTCAACTTAAAATGGGACCAGACTAGACCTATGCAATGCAGTGAATGAACGTTTCAACCGCTGGAGGAATTCTAAACAGTTAAAATTCTACATGATTAAATGAGCACACTGCAGGTTTTTGCAGTATGTAGTGTACATTGTGTGAATCACTGCTGAGTCTACTGTGTGCACTTCTTGGGAGTGTTCACTTCATTTCGTGTTGCTAAAACAGAAAAGTTTCTTATCTTCAGTTTGAAGGACTTTCTGATAACTACGGTAATGATACTATCAGGATGTATGTACCGATTAGATACCCTGAGGAGGAGATACTGGAACATTTGTATAAATATTGATTATACAGGTTAATCAGTGAGTACATTTAATTTGTAACGTTCCAGGATATCTCGCAGTGCACCTGCTTAATGAAGTCTCCTTGAATGCTGCGTTTAGGTCTCAGATATCTCGCAGACGCAAATGCTGAGCTGTCGTTTGATGTCAGTCAAAAATTACGTCTTTAAGACAGTTTCTGCTTTACGAGCCATATTGAATGAAGTCATTGGCTGCTGTTAAATATAGCCTGCAAAGACATACTGAAAGCAGAATTGCGTATAGTTTCATAGTTAAGAAAAAGAAGAAAAAAAAACCATGGTGATGTAAGTGCCATGAATCGCTAAGGTATATTCATAGAATAAGGGAAACTGAAGATGAAACAAGCGCTTATGTTTCCTGCACTGTGGTAGGCTTAAACGTCAATGTTAACATTATACTTTGTTTCTCCTGCACACCCACACACGACCCCGGACTGCTATCATAAATTTCAATGAACAATATGTGTAGATGTGCAATAGGGTTTTGCTCAACGGCTGCAGTATGGTGCACTCATCTTACATTGAGAAATCCTCTAATCTCAGGACACAGCTGTTCAGAGTCTCAAGGTGACACTTATTGTTTTCTTATCTCCCTCTGGGCTCATAAAAAAAAGAAAGAAAAAAAACCCAGACCCATCATTATCACCTTTTTGTAATGCCTCGGTTCTAGGGAAGTTAATCTGCTTGGTGACTATTATGAAAAATAAATCATTACTCCAAACTGACAATTGATAATCTAGTTAAACAGTGAAGCATTGAATTTACATGTGTGTGAAAACAAATGCAAACTTGATAAAGGGGTTCCAAGGCAGGTTGTAGCGCTGTTCTGTTCCACAGTGTACGTAAACAGAACTCAATACTCCCTGTTCACCCGGTTAAGGGAACTTCCCTCGAAAATTCCTTCATTTGGAACACTTCATTTGGAACATCAACACAGACATCACTTCTCTGTGTGTTACCCTGGTAACGTAAACACCTCGGGTTGCTATTACTGTTGAAATTTCACGCTCTTAAAATAAAATATTGTATTTATGTATATCAAAACTGATACCATTCTAAACCATATATACTTTTGAAATCTGTATAACTTATGAATAAATGTAATTTGATGCATTTACAATATGGATGATGTCAGTTTATACAGATTAATAGACTATGTAATGTAAAATAATTTTCTTATTAAACATATATGTATATTGTCACTTTATAATATGAGCAACATTCAAGTCAATACGATTGTGCAGAATAACTGAACATATTTATGAGAGTAAAAACTACTTTTATTTCTCTATATAGTCCCCTGCTACACTAATGCACTTATCCCAGTGTTTCACTAGTGCTTGGATGCCATCAAGGTAGAACGTTTTCAAGGTATGCCGGAGACTGCCTGCTTCACATCTGAAATGCCGGCCTCCCAGTTTTCAAGGATCACTCATTCCACTTCCTGAATGTTTACGGGAACGACTGCAGTGAGCTCTGAGCCATCGTCATTCTCGAACATGCAGACTAGTGATGGGAAGTTTGGATCATTTTAGTGACTCGGTTCTTTAAATCTCTTTCATCAAAATCTTTTTTTGAGTCATTTAGTTCATTTCATTCTTTTGATCAGAAAAACAAAATGTTACATTTTCAATAAACAGACCCCCAACATGTCTACAATACACAAATTTTGGCTTTAGTTCCAGTAATTAAAATATTACAATGCAGCTAAGGACATATTATGATAAACTAAATGAGCAGCTCACCTCTCATATCTTTTGGTCCGAATCGTTTGTTCTTTGTCACGTGACTCTCATAGACGCTATGCAGTACATTACACGGGAAACAGAATTGAACTGTTCTTTTCATGAGTTTTCTAGTCCGAGTCATTTGTTTTGCGATGCTTTGCGTATGCACGCCCAGTAGAAAATGAACAAATCACTCTCTGAGGCCACTCGTTCTTCTGAGTCACCTTAAAGACTCGTTCAAAAAGAACAAATCGTTCATGAACGACCCATCACTAGTGCCGACTTCTTTAAAGAGAAATTTTATCACAGATCCCAGTTTGACTCGAATGCCCTTGTATTATATACAGTATATCCTTGATAATAATGAATGGTGCACAAAATTAACACCAGGCATACTCCATTAACTTCTTTTTCACTCCATAACCGATGACTGTAATGTTGCTTGCCAACTTCTGAACTTCTGGCGTAGGAATGAACTTGCCCTACACTGTTCATAGTTCCCTTTACACTGAGCAGTTTCACTCCCTATGTTTTGGAATCTTATTTAACATAGCCGAATACCCTGTGCAGGGAACTTTTAGCCGTTTGGAACGTATCCTGAGTCTTTCACATGAATTAAAAACATTTGTTGCCTTGTTTGCCAAAATACAGGTTGTGATCTACAGTATATGGGTAAATCAGCACCTACAATATGATTGACTAAGCCGGAAAGTCTAAGCCGGAAAGACCACTGCACAACAAGTCCATTTCTTAGATTCATTTAAAGACAAAACCAATATTTTTAATAATATATCTTAGAATATACCTGATGATCTCAGCTAATGAGGAAGTTTATTAAAATGGTGGCTTTCTACTATTTCTGTAAATATGGATTTATCCTGCATTTGCTTCACATTTAGATTCTAAACTCATCCAAAAATGCCCTGGAGAGATTGTTATTTACTCATACTCTATGTGCATATGCTGTATGTTTGCACACATTTTTTTTTTCATTAAACTTTATGCACATAAATGCATACACGATATGTGTGGGTAGTTTCACTTTTATGCCTCAAGGAGTATCTTTGAAATTCCAGTGTACAATTAATGCAAATGAACACCTCATCCGTTACACATGGCATCATCATCAGCTGGTAAATAACCGGCACCTTTGCTTATGTGTTCTATCAGATTGAACATGCTGCTTAACACGATTTACTAGGGATCTTAGAAAATCATGGCCATCTTTCCATGGAATTTATATTTATTTTAAATGTCAAATCCTGTTCATCCTGGCCTTGTTAAATGGTCTATGAAAGCTAAAAAAAAAAAAAAACCCAAAACAACAGACTTCAATTTTCGAAGCCCACGCTTGATGGTCTGATGCAGTTGCTACGTCCACGTTTTCTGAAAAGCTAATCTCGCCAAAACTCACATTACTCAGGACAGATGAATTCGCTTCATGTAAACTTCAGTCTAAATGTACCGAGTCTCAACGTTAATCTGGCGGCCAATATTCATATACACTCCTAACACAGCACAGCACTAAAGTAAACAAGGCACTAGCCTAGCAGGAAGCTAATAGAGAAAGGAGGTGACAGGGAGCAAATAAAGACAACAAGGGTGGTTCAGAGATACATTAGCGAACTGTTTGCATTGTAAACTGAGGTGTGAACAACTTGGGTAGGGCTGCTTGCCCTGCTGTATTTCCGCTCACAGGGAGATATGACCAGCCTCTCCGTTTCGGCCTGTTTCGTGTGTGTGTGTGTGTGTCTTGCTTTCTCCCTCCCTCTGTCTCTCAGTGTGTAGTTGTCCTTATTTGGCTCCGAGGAGAGTTTCCCTCCTGACTGTGACTCACCGCTCCTCTGACTCACACACACCACGCTAACAAAAACAGTCCTGCGTCTCTATGGAGACCCAGACTCCCTTGCCTTCCCTCTCTCCCCTCCCTCACTCTTTCCTCCCTCTCGCTTTTTCCTCACCGGGCTCTGGGGCGAATGCCAGCAGCTACCCTCTTTCTACCTCCTGAAGCATAGAGAAATACAGAAAGTTCTCTGTAAAAAGTATGAGCGCCCTTTTTTTTACGGAAGACAGCCTGGTTTCATATCCGAAAGGGATAATGCGCGTATAAAGTGATATTTTCGACTCACACGTACAGAGACATTATATAAATAGTAGGCTATGTATTTAAAAGAAAATACTAGTTTCGAAGTTTTCTCTTTTACAATTAAGATTTTGCAATGCCTGTTTCGCCGCCCTCTTACTTACAGTATGGATGGAACAATGTGCTCAAGGGTCACACTTTCCTAAGAAATGTCCAACAGTTTCAGACATGAGAACATTTCAGTTACTGCCCTAAATGTGCTCAAAATGATTTGCACCCGGTGTATATTCATGACCTGATTCGTTGAGTTCAACAGCTATAAATGTCTTTTGCAGTTTCGGGTGTGTTGATTAGCATGCACTGTATCGTGGCTATGTAAAATACTTGGTTTTTCGGACACTCAAGACATTTTTCAGATCTCAGAACAGGGAAACCGATTGGATTTGGAACTTTTATTCTGATAAACCTTATCAGATCTGTCCAATCATCATGCCATTTGCCAGTACTTATTTCTAGGCAAAATTTTTAGACACCTGGCAAAACAACTGAAACAGAGTGTTTCTTTTTTTTTTTGGCTTATGGTTGAGGCACTGGTTCATATTTTTGGTCACTGAACCACTGCCTAGGTTAATGACATTTCAAACTGAATCTACACATGCAGCGTGTGCGAAAACTTTAGTTGTGTTTAAAGGATGTAATATTGCTTTAGTAGCTATGATACTGTAGCAACGGCGTGGTTGTATACTAAAAGATGAACTCATCATTATTATGTCACAGCAGTATGTGCGTGAGATGAAGTAATAAGTGTGGGCATGAATTGGGGTATTACTCATTTGCTATCGGGGAGGGGATGAAACAATCAGTCAGTGTTAGCGTGCTTGGGGTAGTACAGCACACATTCTATACTCATAATCAGTTATAGTTTCTTCTTTCGGGACAGTCCACGGGTCTCTGTGATATCCTGTACAGTTATCTGCCACTCTCCTATATGTTTCTGTACAGCATTACATAACCAGTCAAGCACAAGAATAAAAGGCTGTTCTCTTGCTCTCATTCGGCTCCACAGGCTGTAAACGCTTGGGCATCATCCAGCCCATAGTTTACCGAACACATGTTTATCATATGCAAAAAATTAGTGTTTTCACTACGTAATGCACTGCAAATAGCTAACTTATGTAAGCAACAATGGGTGTCCAGGGTGATGGGAGAGCTAAAACTACAAGGAAAGTTCAAGCCAAACCAGGACTTTTGATTTCACAGAATAACAGAACACATTTATAAGTGTAAAAACTACTTTATTTCTCTTTACAATCCCCTGCAACACTAATGCACTTATCCCAGTGTTTCACAAATGCACAATTACCTTCAAGGCAGAACGTTTTCTCAGTACACTGGATCCATGATCGGACTGCCCGCTCAACGTCTGAATTGCTGGCCTCTCAGGAACTCCTGTAATGACCCAAACATGTGGGATGTGGAAATAACTTCCAGCTGAGTTCCTGTAATGTGCAAAGGGTATTTTTTTTTGTGAATAAGTGTGTGTACAGTTCCCACAGACAGACAGATGTGCCTCTTCTGCAAGTTGGTGACAAGTTATCTTAGCATCGGGCGTTCCACTCTGTGAAGTCTTCTGTAAATGTCAATCGGTTTTATGCCTTCGTGCACAAGAAATTTCATCACAAGTTCTGGTTAAACGCGAATTAATGTTGTATCTATGAATACCTCAGTGAAACAGTTAGGACTGAGTAGTGACTCCTTAAATTATAAAATTATCTAAAAGTATTTTAAGTATACAATGTATTTAAAAAATGCTTTTAATAGTCTGTTATGCTCTAATAGGTTCTTGCTGTAAACCAAACATGGTAAACAGAGAAGTTGTCACACTTTCATTCTATCCTATAACATAAAGCACTACAGTACTGTTGTCTGGCTTTGTGTTTAATTACCTATGTAATAATTTTAATTTATACATATTTATACATATTTAATTTATACACATTTCATACTCATTTCCCTAGTTATTTTTATTATCTTTTTTATTCTGTAAAGATGCTTTGTGACAATGACAATTGTTAAATAAAATTTAATTGAACTTAATTGAATTAACTGTAAATATTCTACATAAGTACAAAACACACTGATTTGTTTTCATCTTTGAAAATATATGTATATATGTGAAGAAAACTAAACGATGAAATAACACATGAAGTTACTAAACGGCTGAAATCATAAAGAACAAATTGCATTTTAAGTTCTCTGAAGGAGTTTTGCTGGCAGTGTCGTTCCGGTATTTCCTTAGGTACATACTGTATATATCCTATTCCTACATTTATGCTCACTGACTTTACACCTACTGTGCACAATTCATCCGTCACTCCACCTCGTGAAGCACATGACCTGAGTGAACCGAACAGATATTATTTATTACTTATTCATTTACCGCAGTGCTTCTGACAGTGGTTTGTTAGTGTGTGTTATGCTGGTGTGAGTGAGCAAGTGGAGCAATGGTCCACAAAGTGCACCTATAGGACACCCTTATTAAAAAAAAAAAAAAAAAAAAAAAAAAAAAAATATATATATATATATATATATATATATATGGGGCCAAGCATAACGTCCAACATGACTGCGCACCAGTGCACAAAACAAGGTCCATGAAGGCATGGATAAGCAAGTTTGGTGTAGAAGAACTTTTCTGACAGGTCTTCACATCTAACATCAGTGTCTGACATCACAAATGTGCTTCTGGGGGAATGGTCAAAAATTCCCATTAACACATTCCTAAACCTTGTGGAAAGCCTTCCCAGAAGAGTTAAAGCTGTTATAGCTGCAAAGGGTGGACCAACATCATACTGTATTAAACCCTGTGGATTAAGAATTGGATGTTACTGAAGCTCATATGCATGTGAAGGCAGGCGAGTGACTACTTTTGGCAATATAATGTATTTATATTATTTTATATTTACAAGTTAGTGTTATATATTGGTATGAACACATATACAAAATAAAATGGATTCAATTTAAATAAAGACAAAATAAATAAACAAATCAGATGAACTATGTAAATAAGTGACTTAATGTTAACCCAGTTTTTCACAGTTTGTTTTAAAAAGGGCCAAAACACCAGCAAACACACCAACACACAATCTGTGTAATTATTTTGTATTATTGTTGTAGTGACACATTTACCCATATGCATAGTCTATAAAGTGTCTATAAAGTGTATTATGACATTAAAATAAAATAACATAAGATAATAATCATTTGTATAATAGAGACGAGGATCCGCAGTGTGTTGGTTGGTGTACCAGACACACAATTCAGACACACAAATCCAGCAAATGAACTACAGGAGGTGAAACCAGCTGATATTCAAATTTCCAGATATGTAAAGTATAACCTTTATTCTGTGGGGTTTCAAAGTTTTCAGTGTGTACTCATGTTCCCATGTTACCGTATCACTGTTACCATGGCAACAGTGTACACAAACTATAGGGGAATACACAGACTATTGTAACGATCATAGCTAAAATCACAATCAGTAACCATCTATAAGCACTGCCCGGGGTGTTACATTCATTCTGAAACTTCATTGTGACACTTCCCTCCTGTTTTAATATTTACTCATACGTGAATATCTGACATCAATAGATCGAACGGAGGAAGGATAAAATGAGATGAAAATTTACTGTATATAAGTATATCTAGGATTTAAAGATTATTGATCTTGTCAACTGGTTTAAAATAAGGACAGAATTTGCACAAAATGTTTAAGTTAAACAAACAAAAATAAAACAAAAATTAATGTTTGTGTTATTAACACAATTAATTAACATTAAATAGAATGAAGTACTTTTTCAAGCTTAGTTTTTTTTGTATTAATAAAGTCATCTATAATGTAATGTAATTCTGTATGTAAAAAAAAGGCCAAAGTCTTTTTTGAGTGTTAATAATAAAGAGAAAAAAAATACACTTGACATCATAAAGAATGACATAATACATAACTTGCGGAATCAGATTCATACGGTATTTGTCAGTATTTAATACTCAAAAAATAAAAAACGGTATTTGGATACTTTTTTTTTTGTTTTATATTAATTCAGGCGAAAGAGTGAGAGTTTATTCAATATAATGCTTATATGTTATATATTAAAAATATATATATTTTATTTTTTTTATTTTGCATGAATCACTGAAGTTCCCCAAACTTTAAAACTATGTTTAAACACTGCAGGTTTTTACTCTCTAATCGTCAGTTGGCTGAGCATACTTTAGGAATATCATTTGCTTGGTTTGTTGACTCAGCATTTTGAGCAGTAAGTCAAAGTGCACAATATACCCCATTCTGGATCTTTGCTCTCACCTGAAAATGATTTTAATAAAGTTACAAAATGCTTGTCAAATCTTTTGTAAAAACCCACACAACAGTCTAAACTCTACACACTTTTTTAAACTCTTGAGAAACTGTTCTGTACAGTGCGTTTGTGTGTGTGTGTGTGTGTGTTCATGTGTGTGTGTGAGTGCGTGTGTGTGTCTGTGTGTGTGAGTGAGTGTGTAAGTGCGTGTGTGTGCGCGTGAGTGTATGTTTGTATCTGATCTATTGCATAAGTATTTAGCTTTGTGGTGTTGGTTGACATGGTCACAACGCTGTGAGTAAATGTTGCTACGAGAAGGTGACTTCTTGTTTAAATAATTTATGAAATGATGGCGTACGGTAAGAGTGAGTAACAGGTGACTAAAAGATTTTCTTTGAGTATTAAAAGTGGTGCATTTTTAAAATAACTTTCTGATCAAAGCAGTAGTTTGCATAGTTTTAGAACCAGAAGTTTGATGTGTTTATTCACTAATTTCTGTGTTGGTGTTTTATATATACTGTATATGTGTATGTTATGACATGAATATAACACACACGCACAGACACAGGAAACCAGAATACATAATTGGCAAAAAAACAAAACAAAACAGGGCATTAGGTAATTAAGTAGCAACAGATGTTATTTTAAGACATGAAGGTCAGCTGTTCTGGAACAGTTCTTCAGTCTCATAAGTCGCAGATACATCTCAATATCAAGTATTCAAAAGAGATTATTGCAAAGTCCACATTTGGACGCCTTCTGCATTGTTTTACAATGTAGAAGGAAATGCAAATAAGGAAAGACCATGGAGTTAGGAGGTGTGTGTAATATATACAGTATTAAAATCACAGAAGTTCTATGTTGATATGAGCAGATGTCCTCTGTGACCAGACAGTTTTTTGCCAACATCGATGCTTATGCATTTTCTACCCCATGGCTAACCTTTTGCTCTGTTCCTAAGATCCTATTCTCAGGATTCCAAACTAAATAAATGAATCTTAAAAAAAAAAAAAAAAAAAAAAAAAAACAGTAGATGAAGTCACACAATGACTCACCTGGTTTAGTGAAGCCACAGATTCAACTGAATGCTTTGGTTCATTTGTGTACTGTACATGAGTGGTGTCATGACATGAATGTGCCACTGGTGTGGGTGATGTGCAGAAGTATAAGAGATGCGTATTAGACCTCTGCCTGACCTGGGCTGAAACTGAAAAAGATAGTAGCAATCAAAGAGCTCTTTTTTTTTGGTGTCCTTTGATCGTTAAAGCTAAGCTACTGCGATAGCTTAAAACTGTGAAATAGCCCTTTGAAGTAGACATTACAGTACAGTACTGTGCATAACAAATTATAATAAATGGAATAAATCATTTAGATTGAAATGAAGAAATGTGGCGACAGGCTGCAAAGTGTCTAAAGGTACAATTTAAAAATTGGATGTTTATGTAACGAGCTCAGCAGCAACCTCATTTCCCCTTCCGTCTGTTCCAACCACTCAGGATTCGACATCAGCAGTATACTAATCATCTGTCATCATCTGCACCCGTTACTCTACGT
>JAOVVA010000026.1:16267068-16279559 GCA_028565275.1 Leiocassis micropogon | reverse complement strand
CCTATTTTGTAGCATGATGGGTTGAAGAACGTTGATCTGTAAAGGTCTATAATGTCGTATCTGGGAATGTCCACTTATTCAGCCTTCATGGCGCCAAACCTTAAGTATTTTGAGTAGATGGCTTGGAACAACAATACCATTATTACCAAGGTTGTGTTTGTTGGGAGACACGGCGCTGATGCCAATTATTACAAAGGGACAGTTCGCAGTGTTCATGGTGACGGCTAGAGTCATCTTGAGACACTGGAAAAGCTTCGTACGAACGTCTGCTTAACAAACTACATAATAAGAACAGTGCAGGGGATCCTGGGGAAACTCCGATCTGGGAAGACTTTTGGAACTTTATTACGCTGTCTTTTCACATGACACAATATATGTCTTTGTCTATATTCATTTCCCACAGCCACTGTGTATATTCTGACCTAACATACAGTATTTTGTATGGAGTTGTAAGCTGTGTTTTCTATGATTTGTACAATAAAAACTTGAATTATAAAAAAAAGGTCTATAATGTTACATTTACTAACAGGATCTAGAAAAAGGGTATGTGCTTGGTGGTTTTCACTAAGAGTCAAATGACATCTTTCTGTGAATGTCTTGGCCATGGCCATGTTGGATACCAGAGAGTGAAATTAAAAAGGCCTGCGAAACTACATTTGTGTTAACAATCCTACAGCTAAACATCTACAGTACAAACATTGTAGGCTTACCAAACCAGTCCCAGATCTCACAGAAAGACAGAAAAGAAACTACCCAATTGACTTAATTATCTAAACTGTGACTTAACAAAAATGTCTAAATGCCTAAAAGAATGAGATTTGGGTTTTGTGCTTATCTTACGGCTTGAGTTCATTTCAAGGGTGCGTTCACACTAGGTTAATCACCCTTGTATCGCGCCTGGGTGCAACTGATCCCTGTTCTCCGCCCTGGCCAACTTTCACATTAGTAACACAATCCAAGATATAAATCCACCAAGAAGAAGAGCACAAATAAGTTGACCTTTGAGGTCACAGGGGGCCTGGATCCTATCCCAGGAGACTTAGGGCACAAGGCGGGGTACACCCTGGACAGGGTGCCAATCCATCGCAGGGCACACACTAAGGCTAATTTGGAAATGCCAATAACCTAACCTACATGTCTTTGGACTGTGGAAGGAAACCGGAGTACCCAGAGGAAACCCACCAAGCACGGGGAGAACTCCATGCACACAGAGATGGGAATCGAACCAGGCCAGGAATCAAACCCAGACCCTGGAGGTGCAAGGCGACAGTGCTAACCACTACCCCACCTTAACTCTTAACGCTAAAATTTGTAATGGAGGGCATTCGTATCACGCGGTTAGACTGTATATACCTAAAGTCCCCTCTATTCCTCACTTTACAACCTATGAGGCAACACTAAACAGAATGCACCAAGCTGAACTTGTATATATATATAATTAATTTTTCATACTGTCCCATGCATGCTTTACACCCTGCTGCACTCCATTTACTCAGTGCCCTGCTAACGCCATTAATTAATTCTCACCTGGAACACACACACCTAGTGCACAAGTTATGCTTGAGTAAAATATACCGCTTATGTCTATAAAAAACAAAACAAACAAAAAATAATAATAACAATAATGCAGTAAAAATAGTCGTGAGAAAGGCTCACAGTTCTCGGAGCTCTCTGCAGACGTTCACGGAACAGATAATGAGACACATGCTTGGGTATGTGTTTAGCATGTAAGCCTCAGACAACTGATATATGAGTGCACATTCTTTCTTCAGGAGGTCGTGCTGAAGGACTCTCCACATGTTCTGTGTTTAATACACAAGGTAAATGAATAACATGCTCATCCTAGCTTAATAAATCATCTAAACTTGCAGGGAGACACCATGGGGCATTTCACAGGCAGTCAATCACACAGATAAGACACAAATACAAAAAACATCGTTGCCCCCATCAACCGTATCCATATATCTATCCCAAGTTTAATGTTTGTCTGTTTCGTCTGTGTAAGAGTATGTGTGTGTGTTTCGAGGACTGATGCAACACGGTCAGATCCACACCCCTGTTATCAGTACAACACAGACGTATACACACACACATGCCCCTACTGCGCCCTGCTGCTTTCCATGCCCCTGGGGTCGACATCAGGCCATTTCACGCACACACACACACACACACGTACGCAACATAGGCCCCCAGTTATGCTGACAGCACACGGTTTCATGTAACAGTTATGGAGAGACTGACACAGTGTGTTCCGGAGTCCCATGACCCCCCCTACCAGGAAGCAAAAGAGGGCAAACAGGATGGACAGTGATCAGAGTGGAAACACAAACACACACACACACACACACACAGCTTTAGATTACTATGCTCCCATTTACACTCTGTTATTCTCTGTGTAATATATCTGAATTGTAGATCTCAATCTTCTCAATCGTCAATGCACCATTCCTTTTAAACTCTAGAGGCTGGTGTAAATGTAACCCCAACCATTTCTGAAATCCTTAAACCAGTCCATCTGGCACCCATAATTATACAATGTCAGACCACATTTTCCCTCCATTCTGATGTTTGATGTGAAACTCTAGATCTGTACCTGTACCCTTGATTGCCTGGTTGTATAATTGCATGAACCATGGTGTACAAGTGTTTCTGTTAAACCAACCAGTCCGTGTATATGGTCTATACTGGTTAAACTGGTGCCTCATTGTTCATCATCATTTTCTTGAATGATCTTCAGCATACGTCACGGGTGAAACGGTGGCTTAGTGGTTAGCACTGTTGCCTTGCACCTCCAGGGTGTGGGATCAATTCCCGCTCGGGCCTCGTGCATGGAGTTTGCATGTTCTCCCCATCCTTAGTGGTTTTCTCACACAGTCCAAAGACATTCAGATTCGGCTAACCGGCATATTCATATCGCCCACAGTGTGTGAATGCGAGTGTGTGTATGTGCATGTTAGAACCCTGTCCACCCAAGTCTCCTGGGATAGGCTCCAGGCCCCCCTGTAATGCTTTATACTATATACACGGTTGCAGGAACGACACGTATAATGCTACACACCCCTTGTTCCCAAGCTCTGAAGAATCCTAGCCATATTCACAACAAATCAACTTACACAAATGCATGCACAAGGCCTGACACAGTGTGAGATTGCGTTACACTTCCAAAAACTTTCCAAAGCCACATAACTGCCTCGAAAAAGCATGTTGAATCAATTATCCGGAATTCTCAACACACACACACACACACACACACACACACACACACGATCCAGCTGAGACAGAGCAGCTGGCTATATGCACAGAGAATCAAACTTTTTTTTTTTCCAGAAATGTAGCAATGTACTGAATTCGAAACCAAACATACAGAGAAGATCTGCATGTTACAGAACCTTTTCTCCAGACTAGGCTGAAAATAGCAGACAGTTTGAGCATACAGGGTTGTGAACACAGCAGATGGAGTTTTCTTTTTCTTTCGCATGCTCACAGGTGGGCTATGTATCAGACGACGTGCGCAACCATGATTCGAATAAAAGCAAAGTGAGACTGCATGAGTGATGTCAAAGAAGTGATTAAGTGAGTGAGTTATAAATCTCAATATGCATGATTTTTCTCTCTCTCTCTCTCTCTCTCTCTCTCTTGGCTAAGCCTGTGAATGAGTGATTGAGTGAGCAAGTGAGTGGGCAGTGAAGACTCCCTTGGTGTGAATAAAGCCTACGCCGCTTGACCTACGTAGTTACATCACGGGCCAAGTTGGAGAAGCTTGACAAGTGTTCGCAATGGCTCATTCTCAGGCAGGTGGTGATGAACGATGCTGATGATGATGATGATGATACTGAACGACACTTAATTAAAGCAGATTCGAAAAAAAGGTATTTCCTAACTTGTAAACAAAGACCAAATGTACTGTAGAAGGGAAGGGACGAATTGCTCAATAATAATAATAATAATTCAGCTGAGTGTGCATCTATAACTCCAGCTGCACACAGTGGGCTGCTGTTATCCTCTATTATTTTCTCACGTGGGCCCAGAGGCCGATCGGAGCCAGGCCTGGCTAATGTTAAGCAGAAAGACGCAAGAGTGAGATGGTCGATCTGAGGGATTAATGAAGGGGAGGACATCACCAGTGCTGGCTGTCAACGAAGCGGTGAGAGATAACGAGCGAGACGCATGCCTGCTTTCTCACACACTCTGCCCCTTGAACTGTGTCCTTCCAACCCCCCTGCTGTACATCCTCCTACATACACACCAGTCACAAACAGAGACCCTCCTCAGGCGCTGCCCCACAAATGCCCCACTGAGCGGCACATCTGGACACAACACAGCTGCCTTTCAGTCCTGGAGCTGGAGGGCAACAATAGGAAGCGCGTCTTTAACAGCATTTAAATGGAGTGTATAAGCTGCATCAAGAATGCCGTGTACTGTTTGTACAACGTAAAAAAAATAATCTTGAGCAATGTGAAAACCGGTTCATTTAAAATGCTTTTGAACTATATGTTGTCTTATGCAGAAGTTTAGGCACCCATTGATAAATAACAGATTTTGGTGATTTTTTTAATCGAAAAGATTTCTTGGTCTCTCTTGGAAATGAAAAAAAATACACAATATTTTCAGCAAACATTGATGCATAGTTACTTTTTATGTCAAAACTGAACAAATATACAAAATAAAAACATTGTTGTGGCAACAGTTTGGGCACCCTACATAATCAGTACTTAGTAACACCACCTCTGGCAGATATCACAGCTTGCAAACGCTTTTTATAGCCAGCTAAAAGTCTTTCAGTTCTTGTACTTGGGATTTTCTCCCATTCTTCCTTGCAAAAGGCTTCTAGTCCTGTAATATTCTTCGGTCGTCTTGCATGCACAGCTCTTTTAAGATCTACCTACAAATTTTCAATGATGTTTAAATCAGGGGTCTGTGATGGCCATTCCAAAACCTTCAGCTTGCGTCTCTTCAGGTATTTTATAGTTTAGGATCATGTTTAGGATCATTGTCCTGTTGTAGAAGACATCCTCTTTTCAGCTTCTGCTTTTTTACAGATGGTTTGATAGTTGCTTTCAGAATTTGCTAGTATTTAGTGGAATCTATTCTTCCCTCCACCCGTGCAATGTTTCCTGTGTCACTGGCTGCAACACAACCCCAAAGATACAGTATGATACAGTAGATCCACCGGAAGGTGTTCTTTTCATGAAATGCTGATCCTGTTTTTCTCCAAACATGCCTTTGATGATTGTGGCCTCCTCAGGCTTCTACAGATGTTCTGTAGAGGTGTGTTAACGTCTTTTCAATTCAAAAAACAAACAAAACAAAATCTGTTATTTATCAAGGGGGGGCCTAAACTTTTGCATAAGACTGCAGTATTGCATCCTTTCTTTTATTATTATTTTTTATTATTAACTATGTCTAACAAATAAGAATATGAAGGATTATACCTATTCTACAAATGGAGTTTTAAAGATGCATGATTAAAGTATGATTCAATAAACACAAGGTCTGTTCAGCACTTCATCACATATTAGGAGGCACTTAAACCAGTCTGGTCCCTATGCAATATGAAATATAAAACATACAGCTAATGCCATTACGACAAAAGCCTTATTAGCAAAAGATGTCTTCCTGGCATTAATAGGTTTTGAAGAGACGGATACGAATCCAGCTGCAAACCATAAAAGTAATGTAGTGCTGTCATACCAAGAGCGTTAATGTTCTAAAGAGATTGTACCAGAATTAAAAACAAAAACAAAGCCTGATCAGCAGGCTTGTGTCTCAATATTTCACATCAAGTGCTTAGATGGGAAACACATGGCAAGAGGAGGGAACTAAAAAAAATCAAAGAAGATATGAACAACAACTGCCAGACAGACAGACACATAGACAGACAGACAGACACATAGACAGACAGACAGACAGACAGATGGACACACAGACATGCAGACACACAGACAGGCAGACACATAGACAGACAGATGGACACACAGACAGGCAGACACACAGACAGGCAGACAGACGGATGGACAGACAGGCAGACAGAGCCACATGTGTAATGCGTGAGAAATGTTTTCACGCTCTATGAATGCTTGGCATGATACATTGTTAAAGGCCCAAAGGGTCTAAGCTGGTTTACAGGTGCTCTGTTTTCCTGGCACAGTACGTTCCAGATTGGTGTTATAACATTATGGTTCCTGTGGTGTTCCAGGTTAACTAGTCAGTGCATGATGGCACGGTCATAATACTGTACAGATTAAAATGCATTTCCTCCTGTCACCATTCATTATGTAAAGTTCCCTTCTTTAATGGTTCTCATTTAGCAAATCACTCCTTATGCACTAGTTTCTTAAGGCAGGGAGTGCAGACTGTCTTGAACGCCTTTGGCTGTGGAATTCACTACTGTAGTAAACACAATGTTTTAACATTAACATATAACGGCTGTAAATGCAAAGAAGAACACTGAAGAAACAGTGCGGGTTTTTTTTGTTTTGTTTTGTTTTTCCAAAATTTTGACTCAACACTCCAATTTTTTGTTGTAAGCACTCTTTCTTTTTTACTTCTAATGGCATGCCATGATAAATGATAAATACCGAGAACAGAGGAGATTTTATGGGAAAGTTATTTTCGAAAAATATCTTTCTAAGAAAGAGCAACAACTAGGACATTCTGTCTTTTTGTTTCCTTTTCGTCGTACAAAGATATTTTTGTACAAAGCTTACATAAAATGTTCATCCTTCATTTTCTTCGCCATGTGTTCATGCTGTTATTAGATGATAATTACAATGCTGTGAAAATTTTTAAATGTTATACCACTACTGGAAACATGATTAACGTCATGATTAAGGTATTCCTTTTCAACCTTGACCTTTCAGCATAAAGCAAGAAAGATAAAATGAGATTCAGGTTTCAAGGAACATTGAACTGATCAGTGAGGCTGAAGAGGATTTCTTCTCCGTAGAAAATATGTCAAGTGTCTCAGCTTGCTAAACCCAGCTTGGTTTACATATTATATATATTGTTAAGTTATTCACAAGTCCAGTTTAAATGATGTAAACCAAAAGGGATAATTTGGGTTTTTTCAAGTCTGTTTTAAATCAAAATTGAGGTACATAAAAGTACAAAGGTCTTGATTGTCATAAATTTTCCAGCTCTGCACATTGACCGTGAGGTTTGTCACCGGGAACACGAGTTCAATGTGACAGATTCCACAAGCCCCGTTCCATGAAAAGTTGCTATCTTTCATAATTATGATGCATTTAATTCAACTGCTAGAACAGATTCAGTTATTAATCCTGATTCTTTTGTGTGGCGATTCACGTCTCCATAATGACTCCAAAATGGAGATAACTATATCCGGAAAAGCATTGACAGCACTTCACTTTTTCCACATTTTGTTATGTAATGGTATGTGTGTTATGTAACCATGTAGACCATGTTATTGCAGCAAGAAATGCAGCTGGTCTTCCTGCTAGTTTTACTACGCAGCCAGTGATTAGCAACCAAACCAACAATTCCCTGGAATGGTACAGTACAGAGTTCAAACTGACCATGGAGGCCAGTGGTGATTACCATTGTATTTAATCTCGTTTCACGATAGTGGTAGGTCCTCCGGTCGACATTCACCTGCGCATTCACACACTGAGCACAACAAGTTGCCTAATCTGCACGTCTTTGGTCTGTGGAAGGAAACTGGACTACCCGGAGGAACCCAACCAAGCACGGGGAAAACATGCAAACTCCATGCAAACAGACCCTGAGGCGGGACTCGACCAGGACCCTGGAGGTGTAAGGCAACAGTGCTAACCACTAAGCCATCGTGCTGCGTACTACTGTTACAAGTGTGTATAATGAAACTATTCAAACTATTTTACGTAAAAGTTTCGAAGGAAGGTTTCTCCTCTTCTTTGTCATGATTATCTCAGAGAACACTGGCTACCAAAGACCACCTGGTGTACACCAGCATTTATTATCAGCTTATTAAACTGGGTTCTATGTGATGTAACTTATGTAAAAGATTCCTTTCTAAACATAACATTATAATAAAATGCCAAGACACAACGCAGGTTCCTTGACCCAACCATGTTCAGATCAACACAAGCGCACGTCTTTGTTTACACAGGTGTGTGGAGGGACACTTGTTCAGGACTCGAGGACACAAGTCTATTTGAAACCAACTAAGTTTGACTCTAGAATGTTCTATGAAAAATCTCAGCACAAATGGTGTCCTAATGTTGAGCGCCTCAGAGGACTTGCTCCCAACACCTCCTCAGTTCTTCATGGTGTTAACCAGATGTGTGCTTACGAGTGAGTGTGGGTGTGAGAGCATGAACATGACTTGCAAAGCCAAGAATCTGAAGGCCCACACTTGGAAAGTTAATGAGACACAAAAGGCAAATGAATATGATATGTAGCAGTTAGACTAAGATTAATGATACATTTATGTATTTTGGTGAATATTTCCCTTTTTCTCCCCCGGTTTGGTCACTTGCCAACTCCCCCATCATTGCATTGCAGCTTCCCACCAGCAAGGCTGAAGTCCAACACATGCTTCCTATGAAAAACATGAAGTCACTGTCCGGAAGTTGAGTGACCGAGATTCATATTTTTGAGTGTAAATCTGTGTAGACCACAATCATGTGCCAAGCACCTAAACTAGAGCGATGAAAATCTTAAGAAAGCATTGCAAATCTAATTTACGGTTAGCAACACAAACAGGACACCAGCATGAAAATATACATCATCATTAATTTTCCCTACATTCCTAAGCTTTATCTATTAGAACAGATTTCTGGAAAGTTCCTTCAGCTACATGCAACCATAACCTTGGACAAGACAGACTAGAGTTCCCTGGGACAGGCTCCGGGCCCAATGCGCCTATACACAGGATAAGCAGCGTTGGTAATGGACGGATGAACAGAGCAATTTATAATGCAATAGTTCCGGCACTCATCCATCAATCCATTCATCCATCTAAGAACCTCTGTAGTCCAACTAGGGGCCGTGGAGGCCAATGGAGAAAACTGTATTTATTCCCACCTTGGTAGAACCTCCGGTCAACATTTACATGAACATTCACACACTACAGGCAATTTGGGAACACCAATTAGCCTAATCTGCATGTCTTTGGACCATGGGAGGAAACCCACTAAGCACAGGGAGAACATGCAAACTCCATGCACACAGACCTGACACGCAAATCGAACCCAGGACCTGGAGGTGCAAGGCGGCAGTGCTAACCACTAAGCCACTGTGCCGCCTCCCACACTCATGCTTGTCCTTTATTTAACATAGAATGCTTTGAAGTCTGAACTGGTCCACTTATGTCACGTTTAAAACTTTATTTTGGTTTGAATGTATTCAAATCTCAGCTGATAAATCTCTCCGTCATAACATCACAAGATCTAATCTAGATGCTGTGCCGAATCTTTGATAAATTATCCACAATGCTTACATGACATATCTCAAAGGTATGCTCCATCCTTATATCCTATTGTAGATTATACACTCACTGGCACTGCAGTTCTAGTTTTAAAGGAGAACTATTTTGCAAAATTCAATTTTTAGGATGCGTCTCAAAAAAACGTTTTTTTGTTATAAGAAGATACCCTGCCCTGGCGTGTTGCTTAGGTCTGCTGTTCTCTGGTGCAGCATGGTTCAGCTCATAGACACTGAAATGGCATGTTTGGAAAAGGAGTAATATAGTAATAATTGTACCAAATAACAAGTGTCATGACCAGACAGTAGCAGATAATGCATTTTTTATACAACAAATTCCAGTAATTTTACTTCTGAGCCATGCCCCAGCAGAAAACAGCAGTGGAACAAGCTGTGGGAGGGTCTGCTTGAGGTAATATGAGATAACAATAGGGAAAAATCTAATTCTTTAAGCCCTGGCCAATTGAGGCTTCTTGTTGCATGCCATTGCCCCTTAATCACATCATCAGTGTCATGAGTGCATGACAGGTTGTCAGACGCAGGAATCTCTAGCAGGAATTTGTAACTGCTGCTCCATCACAAGCATCCCAAGCTGACTCCCTTAGACAACAATGAGGCCTTTTATTATAGTAGCATGCACAGCTTGCACAGCTGATTGCCTACTTGCTGATGCTCATACAAACACAATATATTATCTTCTCACTACAGAGACTACAGCTGTGTGTTTGGGGTTGTGGAGAAAAAAAGAGTTCATCATTGGGGATAAGATAAAAACTGACCCCGGGTCAGCCGTTTCCTTTCGGATGTCTGGTGCACATGACTCCAGCTTCCACTGTAATGAGCTTTAGAGAGTACAACCATCTGAAGCAGTCTACGCGTAGAACTACAAACTTTTCTGCAAGACTCTTTTTCAGCACAGAACAAAAAGACAGAAAGATCAGAGTCAGGACAAACAAGGTAGAGTGCAAAAATGACAGCTGGACCAGCTGGAGGAGAAAAAAAATAATCAAGCCTCAACAAAGAAAGAACTGTTGCCAGTGGAAAGAGACGCCACCACAACAATCTAAACATCCAGTCCACATCATAGACCCAAATCCTGCAATAAATCAAGGAGACATTAATAGGAGACATCTTCTTTCTTTATTTCTTCCACACTTTAAAACTCAATCTGTCTCTTGAGTTTATTTCTTTCTCACTTTAATTCACAGGTTGCTAACAAGTCTGCGTCCTCACATCGAAATACGACTCGGCCTCTAATCTTTCATAAGATGAGTACGTCCATATACTGTAGGCTGAATCAGATCCAAATACATAAGTATTTACAGTAGACTACAATCATGACCTGCACAAGGACATTTATGATGATTTTCTGTCAAAACAACCAGATGTTTATTAGTATCCTATCCAATCTATCGCAGATGCCCATGACGATAACGTCACTATGATTTATGTGATGGTACAGGTATGCCAACCCTGAGAAAGCATGGCCAACCTGCTCTCTAGAATCAAGCTCGCAATCTCCATTCGCAATCTCCATTACTCCATTACCTATTTGTAATAATTTGTATTTGTATAATGTATTAACGAACAATATGCAGTTTGTCATGTTACTGATAACCAGAAAGTTCAAATTCCTCTGTGTTGAAGATTCTCGTCTTCTTGGGTTGAAAAACGTTCTGATTAACACAAACTTGTGGCATCTGAGAATAGTGAAGAAAATCCTATATTAATGTTTATATATTTTATATTTAAAACACATTCTCTTCATCTGCCTATGATAAGGCTTGGATTATGTGTAAGTCTTTTATTTACCTATTTATCATGGTGCATGTGCAATAACATATTAGAATCAGAGTATTAATATAATTGTATCATTTATCCCAAGCTGGAATTACTGTCAGAGCGTATAATGCACAATATGTAAGTCATTATTTTTTTCTAATGATTTTAAGTGATAAACTATTATCAGATTATTGTGTTCGGTCTGAATAATTGTGGAACATAATTATGTTGAACAAAATAATGTTTCATTTTATCCATTACTGTGTTGTAAGTATTGTTCCCTCTGAATTACAGTGCAGCATGCCTAGTAACATCCTGCCTCATATACACAAGCCTTCAAATATCACAAGTGTAATAAGAGAACAACTGCAGTACAGCTAGTGTAGTGTCATCATGCTTGCGTATGCTACACTTTACCTTAATAACACTGTAAATGCAGTCACGTGACAAGGTCACCAGTCTAATGAGATGAAGTCGATGCTGTCTAGTGATTATTTAAGCGTTCTAATTTAATATTTTAAATTAGTTAATGGCCAAAACATGGTATTAGTGCTAAAAGACGTCTCACCTAGGTTAAAAAGTGAAATTTCTACATAGCATCATGTAACATTTTTCATAATATTTAATGCTTCTAATCTCCTGATTTATGCTTAATTTTTTTTTTAAATATGCATAATTATTTATTTATTGTCAGATTAAAAGAAATACATTTGCTAAATACATGCGCTTTTATGTAGTGTCTGTAACTTTTTGAAATTCAAATCTTTCTTATCTTAACTGAAATGAAACTTGGCCAATTTAGATTTCACATGAAAAGACATAAACCTGAAAAATGCATTCTAAAATGCAAAATTGTTAAGATATTGCAACATGAATTTGACATGGTTACGGACACTACAGATTTTTCTGTATGAAAAACAAACAAACATCTTTTGCACGGAATGCTTTAAGTTGAAGAACAATTTTTGCAGGTCATCTGCTTCTAGAAGCTTACACCAGTTTTAGTATCAATACTAATATGAATAAATTGCATTTTAAATTATTATTGTTTATAGTGAAACAGTATAACATGGAAAAATGGCCATTTTTGGGTGACATTTAAAATCGTCTCTCTAAAATGGATGAAGTTAGGGCTTTAAGGAAGCAAGAATGTTGCATAAAGTTCAGAAGTAGTGTGAGGGTTCAACACTAGAGGGCACTGTTTTCGGTTTGTAGTTTTTGTTGGTAGACTCAGTTTCCCAGAAGGCACCTCGGTCAGGTGATGCAGGTGCTCACCTGAACGAGGT
>JAOVVA010000026.1:16232891-16253403 GCA_028565275.1 Leiocassis micropogon | reverse complement strand
CCTCCACAGGTTAACACACAAACTACAATTTGTGCTGCAGGCTGGCGTTAGACAGAGACAAACGAACGCCAGTGTAGGAGTCAATCGAGCGCCACTACAATACGCAACATAAACGTCTAGGACGTTCAGGGCGCGTTCGTTTATCCAAAAATTTAACGCCCGTGTGAACAAGGCCTTACTGTAATACATCCAAACCATGAAAGAACACATATGGAATTATGTACTAAACAAAAAAGTGTTAAACAACCAGAATATGTTTTATATTTTAGATTGTCCACAGTAGCTACATTTACCTTTGATGGCAGTTTGACACACTCGCATGCATTTTCTCATCAGATTTGTGAGGTACTTACCTGGCATGGTATTAAATTCTCTGCTAAACCTTGTCAAATGTGACATTTCTTGCCTTCTTAATGTGCTTTAGACCATCAGTTGTCTTGTCCAGAGGAATGGGGAATGGAGTCAACGGCCTTATTGGTGCTACTACAACTACGGTACAAATTCATATTATGGCAAGAAACACTTATTTAAGTTAAGAGACAAGACAGTCCATCATTACTTTAAGAATTAAAGGTCACTCGATCCGAATAATCTCAAGAACTTTGAATGTAGCCCCAAGTGATGTCGCCAAAATCGTTAAAACTTTATGGTGAAACTGGCTGAGGACTATAGTGAGGACTGTCCCAGAAAAGGAAGAGCAAGAGCTACCTCTACCACAGAGGATACGTTTATTAGAATGACTACTGATTACAGATTAGAACTAAATTAAATGCTTCTTGGAGTTCACTGTTCAGAGGGGACAGGCTGCTTGAGTCAGACCTTCATGGTCAAATTGCAGCAAAAAAAGCATTACTTCAGTAGAACAACAAGCAGGAAAGACTTTCTTGGGCCAGAAACACAAGAAATTGACATTCCATCTGAGTTCAAATTTGATATTTTTGATTAGGATGAGGTGTGATGGTGTGGGGGAGCTTTGCTGGTGATACTGTTGACGAGGGCACACTTAACCAGCAATGGCATCCCATCTGATTTGCACTTAGTGGGACCACCATTTGTTTTCCAGCAGAAAAGGGAATAATGGAGTAATGGAGTAATGGAGGTCATCAGATGACCTAGCCTCCACATTCAATCTAAATCCAGTTGAGGTAGATTGGGATGAGTTGAATCAGAGAGTGAAGGAAAAGCTGAGAGAAACAAGTACTCAACACCTCTGGGAACTCCTTCAAGATTGTTGGAAAACCATTTCAGGTGGTTCTCATCTCATGTGGCTGACTGAGAGAATGCCTGAAGAGAGTGTAAAGCGTCATCAAAGCAAAAGGGGGCAACCTTAAACGATTGAATGGATGAAACATATTCTGGGTTATTTGATGCATTTTTGTTGACTACATAATTTTACATTTGTTCTGTCATATTTTCAGTGTTTTCAGTATTAATATACAATGTTAAGAACAATAAAGAAAACAATTTAATAAGGAGCTGTGTCAAAACTTTTGATTGGTACTGTATATGCTATATTTAATAAATAATCTGGATGTACTGTCAGATATTCTTATAAAAAATAATTTATAAGGATTTCTCAGTATCCATAATATACCAGTAAAGTGGATGGTGGCATGCATTATGTGCTTATGTTTAGGACATTTACACATCAATGCAGTTATCTAATATTAATATACACAATATATCTAATCTTTATTTTAAGGATGTGAAACTAAAGCTGGGTGGCTCGGTGGTGCAGTGGGTAGGGCTGCCCCGACAACTCTAGGTTCTGTGCTTCGATCTTGACCTCGGTTGACTGTCTGTGTGGAGTTTCTGTGCATGCTTTCCACATGGCTCAGTCTCCAGTTTCCTCCCACCTCCCAAAACATGACGGTAGATGGATTACCTATTCCAAATTGCACCTAGACGTGAAGGTGTAAATGCTGCCCTGAGATGAACTGTCGTCTCACACAGGTTGTATTCCAACCTCATGCCCAGTGTTTCTAGGCTAGGCTTTGGATCCACCATTGAGATTCTAGAAATGAGCATAAAAACTCTAACACACCAACAGCCTTGAAAATGTAAACAAAGTTTCCATTAAAAAAAACGAAAAAGTAAGTGGATTGAGATTATTTCTTAAGTGATCCTTGACTTTCAGTGGTTCAACTTCAAGAGGTGTGAAAGCAATATGCATTTAGTAGAAACCATCCTTTGAATACCCGATACTCTCTTCTGACTTAAATCTGACATAAAGAAACCAGTGAGTCCGGGAAAGACTTGTTTCCTGTTGTACAGATTCTATTTAGGATCTTTTTAAAAGTGAACTAAAAAGCTAACTTGAGGCACTGCATGGAACTCAAGGTACCGCTAAAGATGAAATTATTAAAATTTATGCAAAGTCATGTAAGCATCATCTTTAGTGGGATAGGTCGAGTTTTTTCAAGTCAGTCTTAAATTAAAATTGAGGTACATATAAAGTAAATAGATTACAATAGGTCTTGGTCATAATCAAATTCCTGCTCGGCACACGGACCACGAAGTGTGTTAGTAATCGAGGGCGAAATTCCACAACACTTGTTCCGGGTTAAACCTGTGCCAAAGTTGTGTGTGGATCCAATGGTCCACAGAAGTCGAATGCTTCCACAGAAGCAGCCAAAAGACTGACAACAGCAACTTGTTCCAGGCAAAAATGCATTCAGTTCAGGGGTCTGCAGTCCAACTAGCTGTATGCCGGTTAGCCATTCGCCTGGCTCTGGGCAATGAATAGAGTTACATCTGTACTAAATATGCAGCTTCTTTGAAAGATAACAACTTGATTTAGCTCAGTGGGACTGCAGACGTCTTATACGAATCTCAGCTGGACTTTGGAATGTATTTTTACATTTTTACTAAATGATGGTTGTGCAATTTGACCCCCACCTACTTACATTGTACAACCAAGACCAATGAATTTGTTCACCCGTCTTTGGGGTGCTCCTGTCGAGGGGTCGCCACAGCAGACCATCCATTCTGCATACAACTGAGCACAGTTTTTTTTACAAAAAAAAAATCGCCTTTCTGATGCAACCTTTCCAATATTTTCTGGGCTTGGGAGCTCAGTGGCTGGGGTTTGGGCATTAGATGGGAATTGAGCCCTGGCCTTCTACATGACAGGTAAGAAACCTATCAGTGAGCCAACAATGCCCAACCAAGACCAGTGGTAATGTACCTACATACAGTATACCTCACATGTACCTCAGACTTTAAAACAGCCTTCCTATGCACACTCTGTTTTGATTAAAAAGCATTTGGTACTCCACTTTATGTCTCTTATTTGTCAGCTATGTTTCTTCTATATATTCCTAGACATGTGACTAAATAGTGACTCCTTCATTGTCTATACCACTTTATCCTGTATACAGTGTCACAGAGGGCGTATCTCAGGAGATTTATGGACGGGGTGCCAATCCATCACAGAGCGCGCACACACACGCTCTACTGGTAATTTGGGAATGCCAATTAATCTGCATATCTTTATACAGTGGAAGAAAACCAGAGCACCCAGAGGAAACTTAGAGGCAAATTTGAACGAGGCGGGAATCTAATGCCGGGCCTGGAGGTGCGAGGCCACAGTGCTAACCACTACGCCACTGTGACTAAACACGCCTTTTGGAAATAGTTGTGAAATATTTGCATAGTCAAAAAAACTTCCATTGTTTTTTCTTTTTTTTCTTTTTACATTTGAACACATTTGCTTTGATGCTTTGTATTGTGGTATATAAATTCTTTGAACTATAATAACAAATACTTGAATCATAGTTTTAATCAAATGTAGCCTTTGAAATGGTTACACATGTATCGTGCTGTAGTTCGTTTGAAGTACAATGTAATACATCTTTCAAAGTAGAAAAGGAGCTGTACAGTACATGCAGAATTACTTATCCGTTTCTGCACATAACAGACGATAGATGTAAAGGATAACTGGGTTGATTTGATATCCAGTGGGTTACTTGAGATATAGTGTAATGAGAAGGGAGGTATGTTTTGTGTATGTGTGTGTGAGAAAGGGGAAAGAGAGAAAGAGTGTGTGTGTGTGTGTGTGTGTGTGTGTGTATCGGCTGCTTACTTGTTGGTGTGTTTCCCTCTCCACGTTCTCCCCGTTCACCTCCACCACTCGGTCCCCTGCGCGCAGTCCCGACTCCTCGGCTGGAGAAGCAGCCTCGACCTTGCGGATGTACTGGCCGGTTTTTCCCTTCTCCCCGTGCAGGTGAAAGCCGTAGCCGTTGTCGCCTTTGATCATGCAGCACAGCCGCGGTTTCAGATCGCTCGCCATGCTTCCCGCTTCAGCATCCAACAAGTCCACGCGCGAAATCAGCCTGTTTTATCCAAAGACTAATCCCAGGCAAAAAACAACAACAACATCAGCGTAGAAACCTCGTGCCACACAGACGCGTTACAGAGCGCATCACGCATTAAAAAAATAAAATAAAAATAAAACCCGTCCAGCGGTCCCTGCCTTAAAGCTTCAGCGCTGAGGATCCATATAACACTTTATTGCGCAAGCCCAAGTGTGTGTGTGTGTGTGTGTGTGTGTGTCCATTTGCTTTGCTTTGCGTTTTTCCTCCTGAAATGCCTAAGTTTATCAGTTGCATGTCAGCTTTAGTGATAAGCAGCAGGAGGGTCCCTGTGTAACATCCTGACAGTAAGAGCAACAGGAGATGTCTCCTCTTAAGTCGCGCGCGTGCATGTGCGTGTTTGTGTGTGTGCGCGCCCGCGCGCGCGCGCGTGTGTGTGTGTACTCCACACTGCTCTTCTGCTCCAGTGAAAGTTAAAGAACCCCAGCGAAGGAGCAGCTTTCTGAAAGCCAGCACCGCCCTGCTGAAGTTTTCTCGATGTACACAATGTGCATGCTTCCCCATATCAAAGAAGAGTTTAGGTGTGTGTGTGGGTGTGTGTGTGTGTTGTATAATTTACAAAGCAGCAGATGATCCAGGTGGTGGTTCTGTCCATGCAACAACATATTAGCCTCCTACAAAGTAATAATAATAATAATAATAATAATAATACTATTACTAATTCACACTGACGTGAACTAAAACACCCAGATGAGATTCATGTGACAGAAACGTTATAGGGGGTTTAAAGGGCGCAATTCTGGCCCTGAGGAACGCAACTGTGCAACCACGAGACAATGCTGCCGCCTATTGGCCGACACTGGCTAGCAGCAGGAGTCTCCTTTATTTTAAATAAAAGAGAAAAAGTATAACATAACATATTCAAGATTCAGGTGTAAAAACTAAGTTATATAATCAGCTATCCACAGTTAACAGAGCAAAATACATATATACAGCATAAACCAACTTAACAAAAATCTGAAAATAAATAAGCACTAATAAGTTAAGTTAATCCTTTATTTGTTTCATATACTGTATATTACTGTACAGTGAAATTCTTTCTTACATCATATAATATAATATAATATAATATAATATAATATAATATAATATAATATAATAAACAAACTACATGGAAAAAAATAATATTTTAAAAAAATCAACTAGCAGTAGTATTCTGTATGCAACGTAGGAGGACTACTGTGTTTAAAGGACAAATGAACAGATTTATTTGCAGCTTCAGAACCAAAGGTGTGTTTCACAAATTTGTTGTAAATTGCCAATAGAGTTGCTTTGCATAGTCTACAAATATTCCATCCATTCAAACCATCATTAAAAAATGATGATTGGCTTCAATAACCTATGACTTCACTCCAGTGATCACTGCTTAAGAGGAAGTTCTATGGCTGAGGAACCCAACATACTTGTAACTTATAGGCACACACACAGAGACACTAGGGGTAATTTGGGCATGACAAATATACGTGTGTGTGTGTGTGTGTGTGTGTGTGTGTGTGTGTGTTAATTACTATACTAGTAAGTTAACAGCTGGCAATTTGCAATCAGTTCCTTTAGATAAGCTGTCAACTTAGGTTGCTAGCTATAATTAGCTAGATACTGCAGATTACATACAGTAAGTGTCTGTGAAATCTGCTTAAATTAAAAAAAAACCTTCTAATAATACTTGCAAGTTAATAGGTTAGCTTGCAAAAAAGTATCTTTTTGAAAACTTAATGTTTGTTAGTTGCAGCTATTCATGTAAATTATCCAGTTAACAATAGCTAGCAGGCTCTGTGGACTGCTGAACTAAGGGAACTGGGTATTGACTATCTGATGCTAGCTAAGTATATTATATTGTGTATTTATATTTATATTTGTATAGTATATTGACTGTCTGATGCTAGTTGAGTATAGCAATAATTATCTGAAAATAGATTTCATTTGCAAAGTGTGATTGCACAACACCAGCAGAGGTGGCTGTAGTTATTTTCTCCAAAGTGACTTACAAAATGATCTTGCATTGGGCAGGAATGAAACCTGGATCGCCTGTGTAGACAGCTACAATGCTATTCGCTGAATCACATGTATTACAGGACTATGTGACACAGCAGAAAATCTAATAGTGGTTAGATATAGCTTTGCAAGTTTTATGATTTTTATGATTACTATAATTTTTACTTTAAATCACTGGTTGTCAGATAGTTTCCTGAATGTCAACTGAATGATTAAACAGTGCAAAGCTGGCAGTCCAAAGCAGTTGACTTGAGTAGATCAACAGGGCATATGGGGCAGGGAGAGGGCATATGGCACAAGTGTAGCTTACTGGTCAAGGCATTAACAAGTAAGTCATCAAAAGGTCCCCGGCTCAAACCCCAGCACCACCAAGTTGCCCATGTTGAGCCCTTGAACCAGGCCCTTAACCCTCAACTGCTTATATGTGTAATGTGATAAATGTAAGCTGCTCTGAATAAGGGCGTCTGGCAACTGCTGTAAATGAAAATCAACATTACAGCTGGCCACTGACCTTCGTGTCAGATCAGAAACTATAAAACAAACCAGCAAAAATAAATAAATAAATAAAATAATAAAATGGATTTCAATATTTAGGTGTCAATTTTGAATTTCTTTTCATTAGTTACACATTCAATTAATGAATACAAATGTAGGGATAGAAGAGTACACTAAGCAGCAGATTGCTTATGCTCCACTGCATTGAGAAATGCTATAGCAGGTGATTTATTTAGCCTCTTCTATACAATCTACAGTACAATCTTATCTACAATTTTATCATAACAAATCTGCCTTAGTCATGTTAGACATGCCTCAAGAATAGTGCCTTATTTGCATGCTATGTGCAAACTGCACATCCAAATTACCTACATACAGTATACAGTGCAAATATTGTTATATATTTCTAACATGTTGGTGTTATTATTAGGCCAGTCACCATTTCCAAACATAACTTAACAATTAATAATTAGATAACATTACAGAATAAAATTTGCACGCCTGTAAAGAAAGCAACAGACCAGAAACATACAAATAAATAGATTTTAGAAAATGGAGAAAAATAATAATTCAATTCAATTCAATTTTATTTATATAACACTTTTAACAATGGTCATTGTCTCATAGCAGCTTCACAAAATCGAAAGAAAATTATGGAAATGTGTATGAGATGTGAGAAAATGCGTAAATCATAATGCTCAGATAGTGGCCAAGGGCAACAGCGGCGGTGGCAAGGAAAAACTCCCTGAGATGGCAATAGGAAGAAACCTTGAGAGAAACCAGACTCAACAGAGAGCCCATCCTCATTTGGGTGATAATGTATAGCAGAAATTGTTTTGCAGAAATACACTGTCAGGCAGATGAAAGTTCAATATAACAGAAGATGTCTAAGTTAACATGGAGTCCAGTTCGACACCATGATGGCACCAGGATAAGTCAAACAGGTGCAGCCGGCAGAGGGGGGTCTATGTATTATAATAATAATAATAATTATTATTATTATAATAATAATAATAACAATAATAATAATAATAATAATAATAATAATAATAATAATAATAATAATAATAATAACAATAATAATAATTTGGATGCTTTTGAAAACAAGCACTAAAGAGTAATAAAATAAATGCAGTGAAATCAATAATTGCTGTGGAAATTCTTTGGTTGAAAAAAATAGTAGTCTTAGATACAGATTTGTGCAGTTTTATAAGTACAACACCTGGATTTCTTACTAAGCATGCTAGAGAATATGCCAAAATTCTTCTGGTAACGTCTGGTAATTTTCTTCCATAATGTTATTTATTCATTCATTTTTAAAGTATGTGTGGAAATAGTTAAGGGTATTGTACATAATAATGCAGACATGATAATCATATACAGTATATATTCTTTTCTGCTACAGATAATATGGAGACTTTTGCGTAGTACCATACAGCTGAGGTTGCTAATCAGTGGCAACATTCTTTTAATGTTGTAAAGCTGCTTTGTGACAATGAACATTGTTAAAAGCACTATACACATAAAACTTAATTGAACTGGTCATGGCACTTCATACATCAGCTGTTCAGTTGTGAATCCTCATTCACAACTCCATAAACTCCAGTGAATTTATCTCTTTAGAAAGACCAACTTATAAAATATATTTTGCATTTATAAAATATCTATTGCAATATGACAGATATAACTAATGTTTTGCTGATTTGATTTAGACCAGGTTGGCTGTTGTTTATGGGAAATTGGGCTAGTTTAAGAATAAACTGCAGCCAAGAGTAATAACTAATAATCAGAATTTAGTCTAGTACATTTTAATATTATAAATATTATAATTTTAATATTTAATAAGTTAATATTATAAGTAAGTGCATATCCAGTATATGATAAATCCATTTATATTGTAAACTACTATATATTGCAAAGATTATGTGAGGGGAAAAGGGGAATTATTGAGTGGATATCTAAACGGGATATGCATCAAAGTACCTTCTTTCCTTTGCAAAGGCTGAGAAAAATAAAAGAAAAATGTATCACCATTTTCCAATGACAATTTTAAGGTCCTGGAAAACATGTAGCAAGCTAGACTCAGGAAAGATGAAAACTAGAAATATTATAAAAATAGAAAATATTGTGGTTTTTTTGCACATATTTTTTAAAATTATTATTGTCACAAATGGCATACAGTAAGAAGAAATAATTGAATTGAAACTATTGTAACTTTATTTTGTCCCACCATTCTGCATAAAATATGTATAAAAGATTTTGGTTTGTGAAAATCCCAGGTGATCAGCACTCATTGAAATATTTAAACCAATCCATCTGACACCAACAACCAAGCCAAGACTAAAGGCAAAGAGATCCGATTTCCCCCCTAATTGATGTTGTGCTGCCACATGACTATTACAATATTATATAATAGCTGCTAGATTAGTTACAGGTGTTCCTAATAAACTGGACAACAAGTGTATGGTTATGAAAGTTACATACATTGTTCTTGTATAATATTATTGTCATTATAGTAATGTTGCGATTAATTGGGCAGATTTTATGCAAGAAGGAATAATTATGCTGAAAGTGAATGAGCTTCAGGGAAAAAAATAACCCAACAACACAGCTTTTTTTAATGGAAAAAGCTACAGAGGCACAGCAAATATGAAATAATGATAAGGAATGTAAGAGAGTAGTCACCCAAAAAAAAAAAAAAAAAAAAAAAAAGACTGTCTGACCGGGGCAATCTGAAAGCAGAATTATGCAAAGAACAATACGCACTGAACTGCACCACAATCATCTCTGTTCCTACACCCCACGCAGAACTCCTCTGCTAAAACAGACGTATGGAAGTGCATGTCTAAAAGCTTTTAGACAAATCAGCGCTCTTTTGGAACAATACACTCTGGTCGGGCAAAACAAAGAAAGACGTCTGGGAATAACTCAGCTTGTCATGTCTGCGGGAAAGAAATGGGTCTGATCGACCATACCCACAGTGAGGTGAAGGATGAGGGCATCATTTTACAGAGCAGCTTCTCTGCAAATGGAACAGGGGCATTACATGGCATTGAAGAAGCATGAATGGAGCAGAGTACCAGCACATGAAGTGGTGTACCAGGATAAAAATGCAACTTAATTGCCTTAGAATCTGAATCTGTTGAGAAGACAGATGACTCCCTTTTCAATAGTGATTTCCTATTGAAAATCTATGAAGGGTGTTGAAATTGTGATTGTAATAATAAAATAGACATTAGCAGCAGATCATTTATGTCCTATAAGATTCAAAGTATAACCTCAATCATTATTTATTATAGTTAAACATTTTCAGCATGGCCAAATGTCTTATATAATCTGTGTGCATTGTTGGTTCTGATGTGTTTACCCTTTGTCTGTTTTGATGCCTTATTATGACATGACTGTATGTAAATTATACAACCTTTGCCCGCTGATAAGAGGCACAATGCCAGTCTGAGAGTCAAATCATTCAGCCTCGTTTAGGATGAGGGTTTCATCTACAGTATGTCTCCAACTTAAACCCAGTGAACTCAGATTGTCATCGCTTTTGCTGCCACCAATTTGTCTGGCTCCAGCTTCATAGGATGCCTTCTACAGTACCAGATATTATAAAATGTCACGTGAACTGGATATTGAGCTATTTTACCTGTTTTTATGACATTACAGTTTGCACAAGTAATGTTCAAGGCTTTGTAGAACAGCTTTATGTATAAAATGAAGGGTTCATTGAGATACCTCTGGGAAAAATAAGTATATTCAGTATGTTATATAATAATGCAAACCTATTTTCTGCATTGTTAAGTCAACCATGGTTACTGCAAGGGGAATCATAATGTACAGCCTAATTCCAAAGGTGTTATAAAAGTGATTGGGGGTAGGTCAGATTCCAGAAAAGATATGACACCCCATACTCAGATGGGGTGAGTATGGATTAACCCAAGTACTGAAAAAACAGATCAGTCTTAAGTCGTCATTTAAAGATTTCCAAAGACGAAAAGAAGTTCCTACCAACATTCATAGAGTTCAGAGGTAAGTGGCTGCTGGGACATTTTTAGCACTACAGTATATTGCATATGTACGCCGATCAGCGATAATATAATGACCATCTGCCTAATATTGGATAGGTTTTGCCCCATAACAGTGATGCACTGTGTTCTGACACCTTTTTATCATAACCTGCCTTAATCTTTTCATCAATTTGAGCTACAATAGCTCTCCAATTGGATCAGACTATTTGCTCCCAGCATTGTGCATCAGGAAGCCTTGGCCACATATAATCCTGTGGCCAGTTCACCAGTTTTCCTTCCTTGGATCACTTTTGGTACCAGACCAGGACAATCCCACAGGATCTGCAGTTTTGGACCCAGTCAACTAGTCATCACAGTTTGGACCTTGTAAAAGTCACTCAAATTTACATTCATTCCTTCATTCATTTACATTCAGGCATTTGGCAGGCGGCCAAAGAACTTGGGACCTTCTGAACCATCCAGTCCAGTCCAGTCCAATGCCTTAACCACTGAGCTACCGCTGACCCTCAAATCTTCTGCTTGCTCATTTTTTATACTTCCAACATGATTCACATGGGGAATTAAGGCTGGCCCGTGTAGTCAATACAATACAATAGAAACGCTACTGTAGCTCAAATTAAGGAAAAGGTTAATGCAGGGTCCAATAGAAAGGTGTCAGAACACACAGCACATTACTGTTTTGGTGGCAAAAGGAGGGACCTATTCAATATTAGGCTTATGCTCATAATGTTATGGCAAAACAATCAAGAACCACTGATGTGAAATATTATTATAAGTAGGATTTATTTTATTTTATAAACTGTATGTGCATAAGTTGCAATCTTTATTCCATAGAAACTTGTTTAATGTTGTCAGTTGTATTTTCTGTCCTTGGACATTAGAGGGCAAACGGGTATATTCATTTCAGGTTAGAAAGTCAGAAAAAAGGATCGTTCTTGAGAATCCATTCTCACATAAATCATTTAGATCTTAAATTTCAGGCACAAAATATACTGGCCAAAAAAAGATGCCATTTCAGAAGGGTTTGCATCGAGCAAAGAAAACAACTATTGAGATTGTTATTATTATTAGAATTGGTTGTGAACCATCCAAACCTGATGATAAACCGTCAATCTCATGGAAGAAATGTGGTCAGAAACAAAGACTCAAAAATGACCACCATCATAGATCATTTAAATGTTTGAAGTTGCATCACAAAATAATTAACAGTAGAAATCAAAGCTGATCAATAATGATTAATAAGAGCACTTTCACATGCACAATGCATTGTTAGTAAGAATAAATAAGATAAATAGATTTCAGTTTGATAGGGAGCATAAAGATTTGACTCTGGTCTATTAGACGAAGGTCATGAGCCCAGATTGACCCAATTTTAAAGTCTGATTACATGAATGTAGCGTTTGAATAGATTATCCCATTTATGGATTTCTTACTTTCCTAATGGTATGGGCATATTCCAGTTCTCAAAGCATGTAAAATCATGGTTCTGGGAGTATAAGAAATAAGATAAAGGTGGTCGAATGATATACTTGAGTGTACAACTTTCGATGGCCAGGCAATGTATTTTACACAACATTGGTCGATTATACAGACATTTTAATATTCATTTTTATCCTTATTGGTTACTATGGTGACAGTATCATGCATATTTCTAATCTTCACTTGTCCAATTTCAGTGAGGCTGTGTGGACTGTGACTTCACATTCTGTTTTGGGCTGACAGGAGCACAACCTGATATGGTCGTCTGCTGTTGTTCTTCAACCCACCTTGAGGTTTAACATGTTGTGCATTCTGAGGGTACTTGGCACACATCCTTTGTATAACTGTATGACTAGGTCCCCGCTCTCCTCTCTCCAGTTTGCCATCTTTCACATTAGGAATATTTTTTCATACCAGAATACACTAGCATATCTACAATCTGTGATACAGTAGGCGGAAGTATGAACTGATAAGCACAATGAGAAGAAGAGCACAAGGAAGTCATTAAACTACGCTTAATATTACTCATATTTTGGAGAAAATGGCAAGAATGTCCCTCTATCCTGCCTTCCTATTTCATCATCCATGGCCATGCAGTTCACAACATGAGTTCTGTGCATGCTGGCCCAGATATTGGAAGAGACATACTGTGTTGATGACCTTGCATTCTAAATTGCAGTCCACTTCCATGTTTAGGTACAGTTGGCTTTAATATTTGATTTGAGCTGTGCCCGAGTGCTGATTCGTGTCTGGGCACAATACAGAGTGTTCACATTATACATAAGTACCAGACTTCAGAGTCAAGTGTGCTTAGATCTGTGATGAGTCCCTAGTATAAAAGCATCCTAAGATGCGCTTCTGTTCACAACTATCAGCTCAAAATCTCACCAATAAGACACTCTTTTATCTGCAGAACTGTAACTCACCCCAACCCTCCATTCTGCACAAGCTATATAGACTATTATACATAAAAATCACAGGAGATCAACAACATTTGTAATACTTTCAAGTTACTTTCAAAGTCATTGAAATCACATTTCTTTTACAGTCTGATGTGTGAGGTGAATATGAACTGATGCTCTTGACCTGTATCTGCATGGTTTTATGCACTGAGCTGCTGTCACATGTTTAACTGATTGGATAACTCTATGAATGAACAGGTACACGCATGTTCATATTAAAGAATGACATTTACCAAATAATCATTTAATAATATATAAGCATTTGTGCTTTTTTTTTTTTTTTTTTTTTTAATCAGAAGTCATCAAGCACAACTCCTAAAATTAAGATATTTAAACATAAAAGTAAGAAAGTAAGATAAGAAAAAGTAAAAAACTCCAACATAAAAGTAAATAAACTTTTTATGGGTATAGAAGACTTTCATCCAACCCCTAATAGAACCACTTTTGTAAATTGACTTGACATGTCTTAAGAAACACATTGCAACACCACTCTACATTACAAAATAGAGATTTATACAGTATCTATACAGAGCACTTTGTCTTGGCACTTTGTGATCTCAGGAACAAGGTCACTGAGTTACAAGTAACAACTAAATAAGACTAGTAGCAATAATCAACAATCAATAATTAAGTCTAGTTTCCACAACAGCAAGAGTTGATCATTTAAATACTTCACAAATCTGATATACAAACCAGATGTTTATACAGATGTGAACTGCATGTTCAATCATGAAAACCTGACCAAATTGCCTGCTCAGTGGGACTTTCAGTAATAAAAAAGCAGGTCACAGATGCCAAGGTTAAAAGTCCATTGATTTGCTTTTTGAATGAAGTTTCAGAGAAACACTTGTCACTCTGGGGCCCACAATACATCAAACACAAAGACAAGGTATCATGAGCATAGAACTCCAAAACCACACATATCTATATACAAATTCATAAACACAAAAATATGGCTTACAGCATTTTTCAATGTTAGTGGTTCAAAATTGTAAATGTGCTTAGAGCTTTAGTTTTAACATTTATACCAACATTATTATTAAAATTAAGCGACATCATGATTTTAAGCAAAACATATCCTCCTCACAAGTGAACTAAAATGAGCAATAGGTTTAAAAAAGGATTCATTGCTTCATTTGATAATAATATTAATACGAGTGGTGTTCGAGTCAAACTGGGACTTTGGATTGTGCGGAATAACAGAACACAGTTATGGGAACATAATCTACCCTTATATTTTCTATATAATTCCCTAGTGCTTGGATACCGTCAAGGAAGAAAGTTTTCTGCCTGGAGCCATGATCCGACTGCCTGCATCATGTCTGAAACACTGGCCTCCCAGGAACTCCTTTAATGGCCCGTCCATAAGGAAATGGCTTGGTCACCAGTGAGGTCAGGATTGTATGTGTGGAGGTGGTAAAAACTTCCAGCCAAATTCCTGTAATGTGCAAGTAGTGTTCCTGAACGATTGTGTGTACAATTCCCACAGACAGATGCAGCTCTTCCTTAAGTTCGCAAGTTGAAGTTATCCGTCAATTTTCGAGGATCAGGCATTTCACTTGGTGAATGTTCATGGGAACGACAGCAGTGGACTACGAGATCAGTTTTATGCCTTCATTCACAAGAAACGTCATCACAAATCTCTGTTTGACTCGAACACCCCATAGAATAATAATCATAATAATCATAATAATAACAGCGAGACTAGCTCTCGGAGAAGCCATATATAGCCGTCTACCTCAGCACACTAAGCTCCATTATCTTTAATTACAGCTGGAGAACAAAGACAGACAACAGCTACACCTGATGGTAAAAGCAAAAGGGCTTTAATGCCACACACATCCAAATAAGTATTTCTCTCACACATTGTGTCTCTTCACACCATTTGCTGGTCATTACTGTTTTTTCCTCATGGATTTGCTGTTGCCACCTTCGTCCTTATAGGTCCGTCTCTTCCCTCCTCACTCTGTAACGAGTAGATGAACTCGTCACATGAGTGGACCACAGCAGTTGGATTTCTGTTTCTGGGACTCGATGAAATCATGGATCTGAAACTTCGGTTCATGAGGCTGTTCGGCCGCTCTGTGTTTCAGCTCTCTGTTTATAACAGGGACAAAAACAGGGAACGTTAGGCACCAGTTACTCTATCATCATTATACAATATTATTTGAACATTTCTCTCTCTTTTTTTTTCCATCACCCTGGCATCAAACTAGCGATCTCCGGATAATAGGGCGAGCACTTTACTGCTGCGCCACTCAAGGTATTTCAACACTTTTCTTGATGGAAAAAGCCAGTTTTGTTATAAGAGTTATGAGGAAAGATTTGTTAAATAAAATAATAATAATGAACTATAATTATAAGCAAAAGAGAATAGATATAATAACATAACCTGCCTCGCTATGGCGAGGAATGCGAGCTCCACGTTAACACCTGTCTTGGCACTCGTCTCCATGAAGGGAACTCCGTACTCCTTGTTTAAATTAAAAGGGAGGCAAGGTTTGTTTTTAGAAGGAAGGAAAAAACTCAGTGTGTTCACACATACAAACAGTCACCTCTGTGAATTTGGCAGAGCAACAAAAAATGTGATAAAACTTATGTCGTTCATTTGTGGTCTGTTTGAGCTGTTTAAGTGACTGATCTGCTGATTCTGTTTTTGAGATATTATAACTAATACATATAAAACTGAATCTACAGTATAACACAGAGTGAGTAATTAAAGTTGACAAATTAAACATCATTCAAATTAAAACCAGACTATTAACCTAACAAAATTAGTCTTGCTAGTTTTTAAGTATTTGTGAAATTAATTTTTTGCCCATATACAGTATATACATTCTTAAGCATCTGTTTAAAGATCATTGCAGCGATCCTGGCTGAGATTAAGGGTAAACGTAATAATTTCTCCATTTGAAATCGTTGTCATGGCAACGTTAATGGCCGGCGAGTACAGTGTTTAACGTCACAAAGTTCAAGGGTTGGCTAACAGGTGGCTGTTTAAAATTAGCGAGTTAGCTAACAGCTAACAGGCTTTCGCATTCTGTCCTGAGGGCACGTACAAGCGAGATTTCGTTATCTTCTTTCAGTGTACATCACTTCCTCTGTGTGATGAGGATGTCACGCTTCAAATGTGCAAAGGACAGTCAGTGTTTCTGTCTAGGGACCACACCTTTTATGTCATGGTCAGACTGTGCCATTCCTCAGACTAGGCCGCTGTGTGTTTTGACTGTCTTTGGGGCCATTCTTTGCGTGCAAAATTTTGTAGATTTAATTGGAGATGCACAACAAGCACGCTGTCAATAGAGATCGACACCGTAGCAACGCATGGGCGTTTTTCATGTGTGTCCATGCCGCGGCAGAATGAAAAGTCCCTAATTTTAGAATGTCGCAAATTCAATGCAGGCCATGTGACATAAACTGACCAGTCAGCTTTACTCTTTTCTGTCCTCCTGGATCAGCTGGTGAAATTCTCCACGTTTTCTTCGTGCTTGAAGGATGATGGGAGGCGCCACGGCAGATAAAATGGGAGAGCAAGCTTGCGAGCATTTCGGAAAGAAGGAGAACGTGATGTGGCTAGCTGGTTGGCTTTCCACGTGACATGTGAACAGCTTCATGTAAATTTTATTTCCAAATCATTTTGATATTACAGTGTTTTGTGTTTTGTTCTTGGTCAGTTGTTTAATTGGTTTATTTAGTCATGACAAATACAATTTGCTTATTTATTTTGTTTAGGCATAAAAATCATTTAATATTGATTTTTCTCTTATAGTTCTTTTTTTCCCTAAAACATTAAATACACTAGGACCTTTAAGATTGTACAGGAATGACATATAAAAAAAACTATTGCAGCTTATACAGTGTACAGCTCACACATTTAGCTCAATAACTGATTATCAATTCTTTGATAAGCTGAGTATGGTGGATCTGTAACAGACCCAGTAAAGAACCTTAGTTTGAGTGTTCTTGGTTTGTTAGTATCTAACGCTGTTATTAAGTCTAAGCAACAGGACTTGTGAATATTTTGCAACTCATACAAACTACTTCATAGGTTACAACATTCCCACTGACCTAATAACACCAAAAAATAAGCATTTTAGACCTGTACTGCACTTTTCTTACAAAGCACCGCCCATACAATTTCACGTTCCCTTCCTCACCCATAGCCTTCAGACAAACTCACACCCTCGCACTTGTCTGATCTTTCCTCCTACCAAACCACCTGCACCTTGTACTGTACATCCATCCGCCTCCAGTCTCATACACTTCATACCTTTAAAACTCATGTTTTCTAGGTAAGTAAAGACAGAACTGCAGCAAAAGCACTCTGTGCACACAATGTTCATGTTTCATCAGCTCACATTATCATTAAACATGGGCTATTATTAAACATGGCTTCTGTAGGAGACACTCTTTTGCAGCTTGTTTATGGATTTATGTAAATTATTTACTTGATTGAAGCTTAGTGAGAAATGTAAGAGTTTTTAATGACTAACAGATTTTTCTTTTTAAATATCTCTTTTTTAGTTTTATTAGTGAACGTCGTCTGATATGTATGTGACGTACGGATATGTATGCATTTTTTCTCAATGTGAAGTACGAAACATAAAATTAAAAATCGATGTGCCATCTTTTATATGATTGTAACCATGAACTCTTGTCCCCATTCAGTCTTGTTATTTTTCTTGCTTGAACCCTTGTAACTAAGGAATTTTTTACAGTTCCATCTTTACAAACCCTTAGTTTATCCGTGCTTTGTTTTTACTCACTGTTAGAATTACTGAAAAGACTGGAAAAGTGAATTTAAAAAAAAAAAAAAGAGAAAAAGTGGAATAAAGGTCTCCTACCTTGGCCAGCTTCTGTCCCTCCTCAAGCTTAATAACTCGTTCAGCCGCCATGTCTGACTGTAGAAATGCACACAGTAATGGATGTTCATTACTCAACCCAGGCTACCACCTGGATTTTAATCCACTGTATCAATAAATACAAAAATCAACACCTAAATGCAAATAAAAAAATCTCCAGTCAAATTTATAGAATGTAAGCCAGGTTGTGTCAGTATCATTCATGATTATCCTATCCTGTGAGTTCTCGTTGCATGTGGAAAAGCTGTGATTACGACTGTTGATTTATAGAATGCAACTGTATTCATTATCTCTTATCACAGTCATTCATGATTTTGTTCTGACCAAATTTTTCCATGAAGTTCACGATCACGTTCATGATCCTTCCAGATGTTGGACAGTTCTTTATTTGATTCCAGTAATTTCTGCAATCTCCTTTAGTTGTTTTCTTTGCTTGAGGCAAAGCAATAACATAACTCTTTAGAGACACTGTAACATATTTTCTATGACCACGGGATATGTCTTCCAGCATAGGATGTTTAAGAAATGAGAAGATACTTACTGCATCTGTTTGGGTTAAAAAAATTTGTTGTCTCTCTATACAAAGGTACTACTCAACATAGTCTCCATCATGAGCGATGCATTTACACAATCACTGAAGCGACTCCTGAATTCTCTTGTCGCAGTTGATGGTCTCCTACAGAGCTACAGAATGTTTACAGAGATGACACCATTGAAAAATCAATATGAACAGATGGATGAAGGAGTTTAAAGGGAAAACAAGCATTGAAGACAAAACCCTGGAGACCATCCACTACGAAAAAGGGGATTTTCAAAGAGCATGCATGGATGTGCAAAAACAAAGGCTTGTAATGGAGAGTAGGACTGTTGTATAGAGGAAGCGTTACTCTACCAATATGTTCAACTTAAACAACCTATGTCGGTTATTAAAAACGTTATGCCTACTTTTGCATTACCTTAGGTACAGCCCTTGTATTAATCAATGCAGTAATAATATGGTCAAAGCTTTTTACGTATTTGCATGTATAAATCCAAACAGCAACTTTTTTTCTTTTTTTTTTTTGCCTTAAAGTGAACAAGAGAATTTCAGATTGGTTACATAAATCCAGAAAAATGACGTCACTAAAATAATCTATCTATATAAATAAAAGAAAGATTTACATTCGTCAAAAACCTGCTTTTTTAAATATCTTTACGTTTCATACATTGGAGGACCAGAAACCAGTCTTAGAAAAAAATCTGTCTGTTTGGCTATATGTCCGTATGTCTGAATATCTATATGTCTGTCCAGCAGAGTTTCCCTCAAGGTGGGTGTGGCTACACGTGTCACACAACAGAGCCAATTAATTTAGCGATTTTCCCTCGAGGTGGGCGTGGGTATACGCGTAACTTAGCAGAACCAATCAGCGTGAAAGTTCACAGTGTATACACAGAGGATGACAGAAGGCACAGAAATGACGGCAATGCACCTTACAAACTTTCACAATACTCACCAAACGAACAAAACCGGTTAAAAGATGTTTAAATAGGAAATTTTTATATTAAATGTTGGCACTATGAATGATAAAGGGAGAGAGCTAGCTGAGATGATGGAGAGGAGAACGGTAGAAAGCTGTGTGTACAAGAGACCGAGTCTAAAAACACCTCCAAGACTAAAAACACTGGAGGTGGGTTCAGAGTGCTTTGTTATGGTGTAGACCTGAGAATGGTCTAATACCGAGGGAAAAGTATGCCAAGGGTGTAGTGGAAGTGAGGAGAGTGTCTAATAGAGTGATGAGTGTAAAACGGGAAGTCGAAGAGGTAATGATAAATGTCATCAGTGCATACGCTCCACGGGTAGGATGTGATGTGAAGGAGAAAGAAGATTTCTGGAGTGAGTTAGATAAAGTGGTAGTGAGTGTCCCCACAGAAGAAAGATTGGTGACTGTAGCTGACCTTAATGGACATGTTGGAGAAGGGAACAGAGGTGATGGGTAGGTAATGGATATGTATGGGGGTCCAGAAGAGGAAATGGAAATGGCAGTGGTAAATACATATTTTGAGAAGAAAGAGTAACACAATGTGACATAATAATGGTGGAAGATATAGTCAGGTGGTCATACACTATCAAAACTAATCATTGCGATGTCTCCGAGTGGCGCAGTGGTAAAGCGCTCGCCCTATCATCTGGGAGTCGCAGGTTCGAACCCCGGGTGATGCTCTTTACCTCTCACAGCCGGAGACACAGAGAGAGCTGATTGGCCAAGCTCTCTCAGGGGGGAGGGGGGAGGGATGAGAGGTATTAGTGCTCCCACATTAATTGCACGGCTCTACGCCATTCG
>JAOVVA010000026.1:16208286-16232791 GCA_028565275.1 Leiocassis micropogon | reverse complement strand
GCCACCGGCCCTCCTGGCTGAATGGAGGTTAGTGGCCCTAATGTGGGAGCCCCCTGGTGACGGGAGGGGAATTGGACACGACTAGATTGGGGAGAAAATCGGGGAAAAAAGAATTGGACAGGACTAAATAAAAAAAAAAAGTAAAAAAAAATAAATAAATAAAAACTAATCATTGCGCCATAAATTATATCTAAATGTTGAGCAGAGAGGAAGTTATGAGCAGTTATGTATCAGATGGTGCTTTTTGCTTTAAACTTTTAACTTCGTATTTCTACAAACTCTTTTCCCATCAACGACGGGTGCTAACACTAGTACTTATAAAAATGTTAATGATAATAAGTTACTTTTTCAAATACTCAAAAATATTTCTTTATTGAAAAAAATTTAAGAAAAGATGACTGGAAAAAAAACATTATACAAAAATCTATTACATGGTTTTTACAGCCAAAAAAAATTATGTAACTAAAAACCTTTTTATTTGACTGGATAATTGTGTTTTTCCAAGTCCAGCTTTTTGTCAAATTATGCAGTAAAGAACAGCAAATGCTGCATTTACTATATATGAGCACTGAGTTCATTAAGATATTTGGGATTAAGCAATGTGCAAGCATTTCTTATCACACACAGCCAGCTGTACAGTTGCCTTTGAATTTCTGAATTTTTTGACGGCCAGCATGTTGTACTTTATACTAGCAAAGGTTCATATTGAACAGCTGCCAAAATCACTATTAAATGCTATAAGCAAGTTATTAATTTCCGGGATAAAGACAGGGAACCATAAAGCTCATGATGCAGCTTGATGAAGGTCAGTGATCAGACTTTTATCAGAAATGTTTTAGCTGACACTGAATACCAAGAGCTGCTTACATTATATATAAAATTCTTTGATCTTGTTCCATCTTGTCCTATATTTACAGATGCGTTTTCTACATATAAACCTATTAAAAACCTAACAAAAACACAAAAAAATTTGTTTGTTTGTTTTTTTTTTATGTCAGAGGAGTTTCTTTAGCTCCTCCTCAGGAAGTTCCACTTACCTTGTTGCCAAGCAACATGATGACCACATCCTTCTGCGCATACTCATGAATTTCAGTCAGCCAGGCCTGTGTGGTGATACAGATGGAAGAAAATAATTGAGATGACGTGAGAAGACAGACCTTGTATCGAGGAAAAAAAGTGTTGCTGTTTGAAAAGGAGTGCAAATGGTGCTTCAGATCAGAAGACGACTTGATTTGCGCACTATAATTCCACACTCACCCTGATATTGTCAAAAGATGATTTTCTGGTAATGTCATACAAAAGCAGGAGAGCTGAAAGGGTGAAGACACAAAATAAGCACGAGCATCTCGAATATTTTACTGGGACAAAAAAAACCCAAAAAATTAAAAACATCTTCATCATTGCCTTTTCACAATAATCAGACTATAATAGAAAAGCGTTTAAAAGGGTGTTGTTACCCTGTGCATCTCGATAGTAGGCATGAGTGACACTGCGGAACCTTTCCTGTCCTGCCGTGTCCCAAATCTGTCAGACATGACACATGAATCAATAAGATAATCCAACACTCCAGTATTGTAAACATCTATTGACATCAATAATAATAGCTGGATTATACAGTATAGTAACACTGCATCTTTAAAATATCATTTTTTTCAGGCTCGAAAAGGGTTCAAACAGGAGATCGAAACAAGATGTTTGAATCGTGCACCAGACTTGGCATTTACCATGATTCTGGATAAAGCCCATCTCTTAACAGGAAGAAAGAAAAGGTTGACTAAAAGTGTGAACTCAGCCTTCAAACTATGGCAGAAATAGCAGAAGTTATATAACAGCCAATTCACACTAATAACCTGAAGGTAGTCTCGCGGGAAGCAAAGTATATTTTCGCTGCTCAGCTGTGCTATAAGCAGACACGATTTACAGAGCTAGGATACTGTGTGTGATTCCTCGAACGGCTGAACGGAATGTTGTCTGGGAACTGCAGAGATATTCAGTGTCTTTGAAACATTTTGGATAACAAAGCAGGATTTTGTGTGTGCATGTACGCGCGCATGCGTGTGTGTGCTGCGCAGAGAGTAGCATGGAACCTGTTTATATATAATGCTAGCCCAATCTGAGGGTTACCACCGCAAGTATGTTTCAGACCTGTGGGAAACACTGAGTACCTATCAGCAATTACACAGGATCCCACCATACACATAAACTTATTACTACTACTATTACTACATACACACATACTTTTAAGACCATACATTTTGGAACAAAGATAAGTAACCAAAAAAAGAAGATGATTTTTTGGTACTTTGGCCTCTGTAAACCACCACAGTGTATTTGAAATGAAACACTCAAAATGTGAGTGAACAAAAGGCTTTCAGGCTTAATTCAAGGGATTTGACAAAGTGTGGTATTAACCATTTAGGAATTACAGCCATGTTCATACACACCCATTGTTGAGGGTTCATAAATAATGGAACGAACTAAGATAATTACAAACATAAGGATTGCCTTTAATGCTTAAATTAAAAATCCTTTGCAGTCAATGACTGCCTGAAGTCTGAAACCCTTGGACAAGGCCAAATGCTGACAAAATTCCTCCCTTGAGATGCTTTGCAAATCGTTTACTGCAGCTGCTGCTTGTTTGTGGGTCTTTCTGCCTTTAGTCTTGTCTTCACTAAGTGAAAAGCATGCTCTGTTGATTTGAGAGCTGGTGACTGACCTGGGCAGTAAAGAATAACCAATTTCTTTTGTCTTGAGGAACCCTTGGATAGCTTTATCCAAACGTATTTGTTCCACAATTTATGGACCTTACTGTACATAATATTTGACAAAAGGATCACAGGTAACATTGATTGTTATTGCTTTTTTTATCAAGTGTTTCAAGTCCATGATGTGTGGGAAATGTGAAAAGACAAGACGACGTGCTTGCCATTTTCCAATTCTTTTGTTCAAAACATAATTCGTGCCGTTCTGAAGTTCGCCCCTTCAATTAATTTGTACATTCTATTTGCAATTGGACGATGTTTGCTTAGTCTATTTGCATATTTAGTTTTTTTCCTGAAGGCATTTTGAAATACCAATGATTCATTGTTTATTACATCCGCTATTGTGGTTCAAGTGTGCCTTCCCCATCACTGTTGATGACGTGTGTAACTGGTGACACAGTTCAGATCAAACAAGTCTTTACTTCATACCATTTGTATATTTTTTCCCTTAAAGGAAAAAATTATCCATTTTTATAGCAGGCATGTGAAAAGGCCTTGCACAGGGTCTGTGTTTCTGTTCATCTCAAAGATGTTCGGTGGAGCTGAGGTAAGGGTTCTTTGCAAGTCACTTGAGGGTTTTTTTTTCACTCAAAACTTGGCAATCTATGTCTTCATGGAGCTTGCTTTGTGTACAGGGGCACTGTTATCCTGGAAAAGGTTTTACTTTCAGTAAGCAAAATTGTATTGCTACAACATACTACAGCATTGCTCACACTCATCTTAAAATAGGTTCAAATCCTTTTTTCCCCTCTTCATTCTATAAAGAATCCTCCACAATTACAAAGTAAAAACAAGTGTCTCTCCAGAGATGCTTTAGCTCTATTGAGCTCAGGTCCAGACTCTGGCTGGAACACTCCAGGACTTTCACAGAGTTGTTCTGAAGCCACTCCCGTGTTTTCTTGGTGTTGTGCTTTGGGGCGTTGTCTTGTTAAAATGTAAACCTTCATTAAAGGCTGAGATCCTAAGAACTCTAAAGAAGGTTTTCACTCAGGATAGTTCTTTATTTTATCTGCATCAGTTTTCCCCTCTAAACAGACTAATCTCCCTGTGTCACATCCCCACAGCATGATGCTGCCACCACCGTGTTTAACAGTAGGGATGATTTTAATAGGGTAATTCACAGTGCCTGATTTCCTGATTACAAATTGTTGTTTCTCATAGTCTGATTGTCCATCAGGTGGCTTTTGGCAAACTCCTACGGGCTGTCATACGCCTTTAGTGAGGAATGGCTTCTCTCTGGCCACTCTACCACAAAGGCCTGATAAAAAAGGTGCTGCATTGATGCTTTTCCTTCTGTAGGTCCCTCCCATCTCCATAAGGATCTCATTTACAGTGAGCCTTAGATACTTGGTTACCTCTCTGACCGAGGCCTTTCATCCCCGATTACTCAGTTTGGTTGGGCGGCCAGATCTGGAAAGACTGTGGGTTTGTTCTAAATTTAAAGAATGATGAAGGTTGTCATGCTCCTGGGAACTTTCAATTTATCCTTCCCAAAATTTGTGTCTTGACACTATCCTGTCTCTCAGGTCTACAGATAATTCTCTAGGCCTCATGGATTTGTTTTCACTCTGAAATGCAGTGCATTTTCTAATTATGTCCAGTAAAGTCAATTAGGCACAGGTGGACTCCAGTCAAGTTACAGAAAAAGCTCTAGGACCGCTGATAGGAATAGGATGCAACAAAGCTTGCAAGTGACAACAGAATAAGGGTAATAAGACTGATAACTGAACAAGAATAATAAAGTAACAAAAAACTATAAACACCTGTATTTACTTTGTCAATGTGGGGTGTAGAATGTTGAGCAAAAAAATATTTGAATGCATTTTAGGATGACTGTAAAACATAACGAAATGTGGAAAACTTAAAAGGGTCTGAAAACTTCCTCCCGGCACTGTATGGGTGTGATGGTCAGGTGTCCACAAACATTTGGCCATATTGTGTGAGATGATGTGAATGGCAAAAGATTTCTCGCATTTTATTGTATTTCTTTCTTGAGAGGAGAGTTTTCACCTGCAATCATATTTATACCAGCCAGCCGTCACAACAAAATGACACTATAAACCAAAAATAAGATTACTACGTATTTCGTTTAACTTTTACATGTTCTATGGACAGGATCATTTTGTTTCTAGAAATCATTAAAATTATTACAAAGATCGTTCACAGACTAGAACAAACTTGAAATTAGTAAAAATGTCTAGAAATAGGTTTAATCTGCAATCTAAAGGGAAATACTAGATAATAACTATACTCAAGATGCAGTGCTGGTAAAACCTCCTATCACCATTTACAGTACTATTACAAATGCTACATGGTAAAAGCTGGTACTTAGAATATTGGCATTTTTATATGCAATATACAATTTTCATCTTTGTAAAGCAAATCCTGCACAATTACACTGAATATCTAGTTTCCTTGAATATGAAATGTTTTATTTTATACATGTTAATTATCAAGCTTATGAGCACATGACTGACTACCTTGGATCCTGGACAACAGATGCAATATGATAGAATAATTTAAATGATAGGCAGCTCACTTACCTGGAGCTTGACTTTCATATTATCCACTGCCACCACCTTGTTCTTCAAAAAAAAAGAAAAAAAAAAGTTTAAATCACAGGAATACAGAAAATTGGACAGTTTGTTATACAACAAATAAAGTATATGTGCACAGACATGCGTCTAGAAATGAGACTCACACCGCTCTGATTCCTCGCATAGCATAGGACCCTTTAAAGTGTAGCTCTATGCTTAGCATTAATTACCCAAGAGAGAAGAAAGATGGCAATCAAAAATAACAGTCAGCCTCTCTGTTCCTTTTCTTGACGACGTGTCTGGTCAGCATGTGCTGAACGAAACGTTTGAAAATTACACCTCCTGCCCCGAAAACATGACGCTTATTAAAATCATTTCACACGTCACTGCCAAATGGCTCAATGAACCTGACAAAAACACAGAAATGCTTCACGCTGATAGGTGTTAAAAGTGACAGATTCAAGCCGAGACACACTGTTAGCGGCGAGGATCAAAAACAGGCAAAAACATGGAGATTTGCCAAGAAGAAAACAATTAATTAAACCATTACGATATAAGCCAACGTCTTTTTTTTTTTTTTAGCATAAAATCATATGTTTGAACAGAATTTAACTAAAAATAACGCAGGCCAAGGACCATGAACGTGTTTATGTCTGTGCCATGTTCCAAGCCTCTAGCTGTCTAGGTCATGAGAAATTAACTACTTAAATGCTCTTGTTTGCAGTGTACATTAGAATTTTTTAAGCATTTTCCACCAGACAGTGTTATGCAGCTTGTTATGGAACAAGAGTCCATATTTAGCCAATGACAAATGACCCAAGTATCACGGGATGTCACAAGGTGTCAAAATCATGCTGCGAATTCATTTCTTTTTCTATCACATCCCCAAGGTGCAGTACTGGATTCAAATCTGCTGCCAGCAGGAATACGCTGAACTCATTGACATGTGTGGGAACCACTTTAAAATGACTTACACTCTGAGAAATGGTACATTAACATGTTGGAAGTAGCCACTGTGAGATGAGTGTAATCAACAACACTCAATAATACTATGACAACTGGCAATATACCAAGGAGTGTGCCAAGGAAATAAGTCCTCCACACCAATTACACCACCAGCAGCCTGAACCTATGACACAAGACAGGTTGGGTTTATGAAATCATGTCGTTGATGCCAAATTCTTCCCCAACCATTTGCATGTTGCAGGTGAATCAAGGTTCATCTGACCAGGTAACGTTTTTCTAAACTTCAGCTGAACTGTATTAGTAAGCCTCTGCCCAGAGCAGCCTCAGATTCCTGTTTTTTCCTGTTCTGTGCAAACCCAGTGTGGTTTTATGTTCTTCTAGCCCATCCACCTCAAGGGTTAATGTGTTGTGATGCTGTTTCTGCTTTCCAATGTTGTAAAAATCAGCTTGAACCAGTCCAATAATTCTCCTCTGACTTCCTTCATCAAAAGTGTTTCCGCCCACAGAACCGCCACTCACTGGATTGTTGCACTATTCTATGTAAGATCTACAGACTGCTGGGCATGAATATGAGAAATTTATAGCACTGTTACACCAGAGAGTTTGCTGTTGCCAAATACCACAGTGTATGTGTTGTAATCAAGTGTCTGTGTTGATTGGTTAGATTTCGTTCCAGGATAAAAAAAGGATCATGGGATGGAGTTAGATAAAGTACATGTGAAGGATTGGTCATAAATTGGCATGCTACCATAATATAAGTGCATGAGTTAATGTTAGCCAGAATTATCCAGAAAGGCATTCGAGCACACTCTTGTAACTACTGTATAACTTGGAGAGGGTAAAAATATGAGCTTTCTTCTTGTCCCTGCAGCATGAAGTACAGTGAAGTACAACAAGAATCAAATCTCTTAGCATATCCTTATTATACCCTAATTTGTTACATTTGCAAATCACACATGCTCATTCACACACCACAGGCAATCTGGGAACATCTACTAATCTAATCGGCATGTTTTTCGACTGTGGAGGAAACCAGAGCATCAGGAGAAAACCAACCAAGCACAGGGAGAACATGCAAACTCCACACACAGACCCCGAGGCTGCAATCGAACCTGGACCCTGCAGATGCAAGGCGACAACAACTAATTTGCAGGAGTGTAGTTTAAAATATATAAAACAGCCTGTACCTATACCTGAATCACAGCTACAATTGCACTGACAAGTTACATAAAAAAATACTGATTATCTCAATTTAGTGGAAGTTTTAACACTTGCTATTCAGAAGGCTGGGTTTCAATTCCCAGCCTCAGATTCCTGTTCTTTCCAATGTGGGCTTATGCTCTACTAGCCCATCCACCTCAAGGTTCAATGTGTTGTGCATTCTAAGATGCTTTTTCTGCTTTCCAATGTTATAAAAATCAGTTTGAACCATTACAATCAATTATTGAAGCAGAGTTTGAGAACATGAGAACAGCCTGTACCTATACCTGAATCACAGCTACAATTGCACTAACAGGTTAAGTGAATAACACTAATCATCTCATTACAATGGCAGTAGACATTTGTGAAGTAAATAACATTGATCATCTCATTACATTGGCAATAAGCATTTGTACATCGACTTAGTGACAGGCTTAACACTTGATATGCATAAGGCTAGGGTTTATTTCCCAGCCACTGGAATCAGGGAATCCTTACTTAAGGTCACTGAAATAACTTGAAATTAAAAAAAGTAATAATAAATAATAATTTGTGAATATTGATTAATGAAATGTCAGATGTTGCTTTTGAATTGTGATTCAATAGAATAATTGACAAAATGAAACTTGATTGATTAATGAAATGACCTGTACAAAAATGATGGGTCCCTTAACCTAATATTTTGTTGCACAACCTTTTGAGGCAATCACTGTATTCAAGTGATTTCTGTAGCTCTCAGTTAGACTTCTGCACCAGTAAACAGGTAGTTTGGCCAACTCCTTATAAACGAACTGCTCCAGATGTCTCTCTTTTGAAAGGTGTCTTCTCCAGACTGCATATTTCAGCTCTTTCCACAGATGTTCGACAAGATTTAGATCAGGGCTCAAGAGCAGTCCAGTGTTTTGTTCATGGCCATTCTTGTGTATTTTAGGGACACTATTCTGTTGGAGAACCCATGAGTAAGACTAAGTTCTGACACTAGGCAGTATATTTTACTCCAGAATGCCCTGATGGTTTTGAGATTTCATCGTTTCCTACACAGATAGAAGAGACATCAAAGCAGCCCCTGAACTTAACCTTAGCCTCCTCCGTGTTTCCCGGTAGGTACATTGTTGTTTTCTTTAACAGCTTGATTTTTGCATCGTTAAACATACAACTCATGTGGCTTGCCAAAAAGCTTCAGTTTTGTCTCATCTCTCCAAAGGACTTTCTCCCAGAAGCTTTGTGGCTTGTTAATTTGCATTTTGGCAAATTCCAGTCTGTTTTTTTAATGAGTTGCTTTTAACAGTGGAGTCCTCCTGCTTCATCTTCCATTGGATCCACTTTTTCTCAAACATGCCGGATGGTGCAACCCAAAACTTATGTTCCTTGGCCTTGAGTCAATATGAATATAATATGAATACTAGTTTCTATAATATAATATAATATGAAAACCGAATACTGGTTTCGATAATATAAAATGAAAACTGGTTACTATTCATATTATCCTTCTGTTCAATGTGCCATTGATTTTCATTGAATCTTTCAGCCATGTCCAGGGAGCTTTAATAAACTCCCATGGACCCTAAACTTATTAAACTGTAGTTAAAAAAATATTACGCTGTTTGGAGATGGTCTTATAGCCTTTACCTTTAACATGCTTGTCGATAATTTTCTTTCTACTCTCCTCAGACAAATCTCTCCTTTGCTTTCTCTTTCCCGTGTTCAATGTGGTACACCATGATACATAAAACGAAAGTGATGACCTTTCACCATTTAAATAGACTGACTAACTGATTGCAAGACTGAAGATGCCTGTGATGCTAATTACAGCTTATTACACCTTAGTCTAACATGGCACTATGGTCAAATTATTTTCATACTTCATTTTCATTTATAGCTGTGCCAACTAATTTGTCCAAGCCAGTTTCATTATTTTTTTTATTATTAGTCATTATTATTATTCTGTTCAATCAAACGTCAAAAGCAACATTTGATGTTCATTAAATTATTATTACTTTTGGCAGATTCAAGTTGTTTCTGTGACCAATGTGGGTTTCTCTTTCTTTACTAAAAGAATACAAACAAATTCATCCACATGTATAGGATAATCTCAACTGAAAACATAACTGGCAATCCTACATGCATGACTCTAATCTTTGCTCCAAAATGCATGGACCTGATGGTAGATGTGTGGTTTGGAATATTTTAAATGCACATTCTGCATCAGAGCTAAATATTTTAACATCAGAGTACAGTGCAGCTAATAAAAAATATACCAGAATAATGGAAAAAATCATCCAACAGTGTTAATCCCATCCAATAAACCACTGAAATCTGGAGTGACTGATAGCTGCATGGGTGTTTTCAATGCTGCAATATTAATTGACTGGAGCTCCCATCAGGTTTTGGCTTAGGAGCTTGGCTTGATTTTCTCCCTTGAAAAATGCTTTGGACTGGCACTCTCAATCTTGTCAAAGTAAATAGAGAATGTTTTGAACGTGAAATAAAATTGTACAATGTACACTATATGGGCAAACAATTGTGGATACCTGACCATAACACCCGGATATTCTTTTTATTGAACGCACTTTGTCCAGATGGGTGTTGTCATGCTGGAACGGGTATAAATGTCTTGGTTCCAGTAAATCTTACTGTTTATTAAGCATAGCAAGACCGAAACAATTATGTACTTCTGCCTTTGTGGCAATAGTTTGGAAAACGTTCTCTTAAAACTGTGATGATCAGGTGTACACAAACATTTGGGCTGACTTAGCTAGCATCAGAAAAATATATACATACAATTAGATAAATATTACTATTACTATCACTGACAAATACATATCCAATTCTTATTGTAGACAGACATATACTGTAAAGTTGCTTTACTAGCCATGGTTTTGTAGGACCTACCAGCCAATCTAAAAATCTCGATGTCAATCTAAAAATCATTTCTTTTGACATTACTTTTTACAGTATATGCTTGCATCTGAATGGGACAATTTTACCATTCCTCTATAATCCTACAGGTGATGTGCTCGAAACTATTCACACAACATCCTGTGCGGTAGGAGTAAATTATGAATAAATATAAATAAGTAATGTTGAAATGGGATGTTTCCGTGAATGAATCGTAATGACACAATCACAATACAATTCGGATCAGCACCTGCGTATTGTAATAATATCATATTGGAAGGTCCCTGGTGACTCCAATCTCTAATATAAAAACCGAATGTGTCACCTACACCTTTTGTACCCGTTAATATCCAGGCATTACTTTCCAAATAATACAAAATATATTTTAGTACCAGGGGTGTTCAAGTCAAACTGGGAATTGTGATGAAATTTCTTGTAAATGAAGGTACATTTACAAAAGACTTAGAAAAGCACAGGATGGTGATGAGTCTTTACATCGCAGTAAAACATTTGAATAATGCAAATATTTTAAAGAAGGCTGTAGATCCGTGAATGACGATCCCAGCTGAGGTGGCTCAGAGCTCACTCTAGCCACTCCTGTAAACATTCAATTAAAGGGACGCCTGAGGCCTAAATGTCCCTCGCACAAAAGAGTCTGTCATACAACCTGACAAAGTTCTCTGACTGAAATAAATACATGCTTTTAAATCTTTAACTCACATTGCCTGTTAACAAAATCATTAACATCCCTACCTAATGATTCTGACTTACAACTGCAGCAATGTCATGTCAAAGTCATGTGTATCATAAAATAGCAATAAGTTTTCACACCTGCAGTCACACACCCAACTCAGTGTTTTTCTGGGTTTAGTATAAATCATGAGCTTGTCACTTACTTTAATAAGCTTGCATCCATTCATTCACAGCTCTACAAAAAACAACACACCTTCCAGACCTATTTATTTAATATAATAAAACATTATGATTTGTCAAATGAAACTGAGCCATACCCTCGAGCATTTATAATACAATATGACTTCTTAACATGTAAATAAATAACGTATCTTCTCATGATTATATATATGAACAGACCACAAGTGTTACTAACACATTTTCCAACCCATTTGAATTAGTTTCAGTATGAGTGTGTGTCAGATAGTTTGACACTCAGTGGTGATATATCAGCCTGGGAAAGTTGAACGGGTGCATAATTAGCTTTGGAGTCATGTGATCCATGCCATCTTAAATCACCAGTGCATCTAGAACAAAATCCATATGGTGGCGACTGGTCGCGTGCTAGATGGGTGAGCTAAAATCTTTATCTAGAAATTAGGCAGCTCTACAAAAAAAAATCATTACAGTTGAGCAATAAATTATATCATGTGATCTGTTTTATGGGATAATAAGAATGTGTGAGAGAATAAGTGTGGCAGAAATCATAAATTAATCTGCCTATTTGCCTTTAAGACCTTTAAGCTTGTAATGGTCTACTGCTGTGTTTCCAGCAAATACCATCCATGGGAAATAGGATATTTGGAAACAGCAAACAAGAATACATTAAACTTCATATTTTTCATCTGTCCTTTCATTTTTACTTTCTTCGTGTGCCTAGTCTATCCACTTTAGACTTTTTCTTTTAATTTTCTCTTTCAAAAACGGGGGAAAGATCAAATAATCCACCTTGTTCCGCTTCATTACATCTGTGACTGTATTTCATTTTCACTTTTTTAATCATCGCTTATGATGTAATGTGAATGTGATAGCAGAATGGGCCGACAAGTTTGTAATCTTTTCAGGTAAAGACCTGATATCAGGCTAATTGGATGGCTGCATAAATCTACTGAGCTTCAATTCTTCATTCCATTTGGCTCCATTGAGGGTGCTGTTGCAATGGTTCTACAAACATTCAAACCCATTCTACCTTAAGGATAGGTCCCGGATTATGACTGAATTCCTCCTAAACTGAAGAACAACAATTTGGAATCAATCAAGTTTTGGAATCAACCCCAAAGAGGGGGACAACCATACACAGTACTGTACAAAAGTCCACCCCTTATTTTACACCAGTCGTTCTTGTATTTTTAATGTACTCCTGAGGAATAATTCTCCAGGCTTCCTTAAGGTCTTATTTTAAGCAAGTTTTCGGCTGGTCCCTGTACCTGAGCAATTTCAGAAGAATGATTTTTGTTTGTTAAGCCACACAGAGACCTATGAATTATTCAAGCATAAGAAAAACATCGAACTTAAGGCATAAACCAGTAAGAAATGGTGCAGATGATGACAGATGATCAGGCAGGTGATTAGTACACTGGTGATGCTAAATGCTAAGTGGTTGGAATAGATAAGAGAGGAAATGAGGTTGCAGACTGTTGCAATAAAAATTTCTTTGCCACTTCTTTAATTTAATCATGCAGAAATGAGAGGTGGCTCGAAACTTTTGGAGAATACTAAATGTTAAACTAAATGTTAAAAGTTAGATAAGTACCCAAGTTGAAACCACTGTAACAGACCTCACTTACTGCAAGATCTCATGACACATGATGCAATTGGCTGAAATGTTCAGTGGTTATTTGCGACTCGCCATTAAACCATGGAAGAGGATGCTGAAGATATATGAGGAGGAGGAAAGCTCAGTGAATGCCTTACTGAGTGGCAGCATTTGTGAATGTCTCCGGCAGGCTACAGCTGCAGCTTGACTCCCAAAACTGACCAACTCATGCTACACCATTTATTTACAGGCAATTATTATTTAACATATATACACACACACACACATATATATATATATATATAAAATGTATGTATATATATATATATATAATGTATGTATGTATATATATATATATATATATGTTGTCAGTATATAAAATGTTGTCAGTTATCAATTATTTCCACAATTAATCTACACTGTCTGGATTTAAATGAGCAAATCCTTTGTTCGGATCATTACTACAGTGAATAATACAGTATGTTTTATTAATTCAGTAATTCTTTTAACCCTAACTGATGAAGTGATTAACTTCTCCTTTCTCAAAAAAAAGAAAAAACATGTCATAAGACGAATCCTGTGGTCATAAAAAAAATATGTTACCGTGTTTGCGAAAGGTCCAATTATTTTTTTGCATCTAGAAAAAAACAGCTAAGGAGATTTCTCAAACCACTGTAATTGGGTTAAGAACTGCCCAAGGCACAATTAAAACCTGGAAGGATAGTGCTGAATCATCAACTTTGCAGAAAAAAAATGGTCCCTTAGGATAAGAAGGGAAGCACAAAAATCGATGCAGCCATCATGCACAGTGCCCACTGTACAAGCCTCTGGAGGCAGTGATATGATCTGGGGTTGCTACAAATGGTCAGCAACAGTACTGTGGCAATAAAATTAAGTGAACCTGAATGACCAGATTATCCCATTAATGGATTTTCCTTCTTTGATGGCACCAGCATATTTCAGGATGACAATGCAAAGATTCATTGGGGTCAAATTGTGAAAGAGTGGTTCTACAAGCACAAGGAATCATTTTCAAACATGAAATACACTGGCCACCATTGACAGTCTTTGGGATGTGTTGCCAAGACTTTCAATTACCACTCCATCAACACTTGATCCCATTCAAAAATTACTGCATCTTTGGATGAATAAATGTTGCGGCCAAATCACTTGACTTGAGTCACTTAAGTTCGTGAACTTTAGTGCTTTTCCCTTTATTTGGTTTCTTGACAGAGAAAAATCCAAGAGTACCAAAATGCGTCACTTCAAACCACACAAGAATGTCATCTCCGCTTATTGGTCAGAGGTTTCCACACTCACTCACTTATCATCTACAGTATACCGCTTTATCCTGTATTCAGAGTCGTGGGGGGCCTGGAGCCTATCCCAGGAGTCTTAGGGCACGAGGCGGGGTACACCCTGGACAGGGTGCCAATCCATCACAGGGCACACACACATACACACACTCACATGCTCATTTACACACTGTGGCAATCTGGGAACGCCAATTAGCCTAATCTGCAGGTCTTTGGACTGTGGGAGGAAACCGGAGTACCCGGAGAAAACCCACCAAGGACGAGGAGAACATACAAACTCCATGCACACAGAGACAGGAGTCAGGCCTGGCTTAAACCCCGGAGGTGCATGGCTACAGTGCTAGCCAATACGCCTCAGAGATGTTCGGTCAGGAAAAGTAAACACAGAAAGGAGATCCTGTATCGTAGACTACTGCATGTTTCTATGACATGAAATGACAATTTCTTGATGGAGCTTAACCTACGTGGGTTGGTCATCACCCTGGTGATTGTTTATGACGTTGCGTCCATTTAACACTTTAGGCAAGTCATACTGTACAGTTTGCCAACAATATAGTTTGAAAATTTAAAAAGTGTGGCTACGACTAGAAAATTAAGTGATGAATCACTGAAGTCACTTAATGCTCATTTACATTTGTTGTGGACATTACCTAATGGTCTTGTCTTGTAACTGCATGGTTTTATGCATTGTGTACGACCACAAAATTGACTGATTGGATAATTGCATAAATGAGCAGGTGTACGAGTGTTCCTATAAAAAATAAATGTGGAAAGGGGGATGCATTTTGGTTCACTGCTAATCAGATCAGCCTATCGAAACACTGAAAGATGGAATCATTTTAGACCTTAATGATTCTTTAATTTATGGTACTATTGAATTGACCATTTAGAAGAAAATTCCCCTCACTGTTACCCAGAATCATTTTTAAAGACTTTTTACACCATAGACATGCTCTAGTCCCTCAATTAGTTATAATGGGTTCCTGTTTTTCTCCACCAACATTGGCCTTTAGATGGCCCTACTCTCTCTTACTCAGCATGTGGGAGTACAGGAGCAACTGCTACAAAGATGAGGAAGTGTTCCCAAAATAAAACTGCCATGTTCCAACGCACCAGTGTACTTTGCCATTTAACAAGTGGATGAAAAACCTCACTGCCAAACCGTGCTCAAGTAGACATATTTTTGAGAATTATTCTCTCTTTTTTTTTTTCAGTAATTCTAGTCTGACTTATTCAGCATCACACCACAAATACAGTAACTAAGTACTGGTTCGAATCTAAGTTTGTAATTAGATGTTATGTGTTTGTAATATGTTAAATGAATGGTCTGTACAATGTAAACAAGTCTTCGAGCAATGAGCACCATGCACACACACACAATCACACACTCATTTAGACCTGAGGTAATTCAGTCTATCAGCATGTTTTTTTTTTTTCAGAGGTGGGATGAAACAAGAGAACTTGAAGATCACACAGACAAAGAAAGAACATGGGAAACGCTGCACTGACAGTAATCTGAGCTCACGTTCAAACAAAATACTAAGGTTTTTTTTTTTAAGACTGTTTTCCCAAACTCAGTAAGACATAATATATCTACAGTATATACAGACACTATACACACAGAATGGTAAAATGCTTACATAAATCTCTGATGGAAAAAAAAGGTTATGTTGATTTACATGTTGCAGAAATCTGATGGCAATTTATTGTGTTATTTGATATTTATTACATTTATTCTAAAAGCAATGCCCATTCACTATGACCATTTTCGACGGTAATGCATCGCCAGGTTGCCGCCACACACCTAAATAGTGCACTCTTGTTAAACTTGAGAACATCAGGTCTCTGGAGCACACTGGTAATCATTTAGCCCGACTGAAACGTGAATGGGCATCAGGCACTCCTTTTATTGAGACAAGCCTGAAATGGTTTGCCTATTCAATACATTTGGTAGATATGTTTGTTCTCTGTACCAGCTGATTTCGCTTCTGTAAGCTACCACGTTCCACAATGAAAATAAAAACAAGGCGATCTAAGAATCAGTGAGACCTCTTCAAGATTACAAAAACAAAAACTAGAGAGAGAGAAATGTGTCTGTGTAAAGCATGTGTTCTCGCTCACCCTAAAGTCTATTCCAACAGTGGCAATGAAGTTGCCTCCCAGAAAAGCACCATCTTTAAAACGCACCAGGACGCAAGTCTTCCCAACAGCCGAATCTCCTAGCAGCATTACCTACAGGGATCAGGGTCAGACAGAACCATTAGAACTACATCCACTTAACATAGAGTGCATTACAGATAAATACACAACAATATACTGCAGATTACATCTGTCTATTTTGTAAAGGTCACTGAGCGCAGATTTAAATCTGCTAAAAGCTCACTGCATCTCTTCATGTTTTGATTGCATACTGAGACTGGATGCTGGTTCTCATGCATGTTTACATAGGGTTCTTCTACTGATTCCTGTTCAGGTTCCTCTTCTTGTTCTTCTTCTAACGCTTGTGTTATCAGATGTGAGCCAAATGCAAAATTAAACTGTGCATGCACAGCACAAATACTCAAAAAAAGCTCACTTGAACGTCACACTTACGCACAACTACGCTATGCAGCACAGGTTATGCATCATTGTGCATTCATTCAAGTTGAGTGGTTCGACGACGTGGATCTCAAGGTATCCCACCTTAAGTAAACATTTACCTAGTGCTCAGAGGAAAAAGTTCAGCTGAGCTACAGTTTAATTTAAGATCTGCTGCAGCACAGACCAAACAGGAAACAGATTGCTCAAACTCAGTGGTTGCATCAGGCAGTAAACTTTTTTTATGCAAAGCAACACACTGGTCATGCAAAAAAGAAAAGAAAAGAAAAAAAGTGCTGTATATCTGATCAAACTGTTGGTGCACAGAAAAGTGCTAGATCACAGGAACTCTACTAGGGACACAATGTGCTGTTATATATAATAAGTACTGTATAATATTATATATCATATACATATACAATTTATATATGCTTATTATATATTATATAATAAGCATATATAATTGTGTGTGATCTGCAATAATAATAATAATAATAATAATACATACCTTGAAAGAAATATCAAAATATTCATTAACCGAGGCGCAGCGTTCCAGCATGTTTCTCGACGTTCCATTTTTAATCTCATGATCCGACATGGACGCCTTTTTCGTGGACATAATGAACAGCTACGAGGAACGCAGATCAGGTCTTCAGTTCAGTATTCTTCCCAAGACACCAAGTGACTGAATCGCAGGTGCCACACACACACACACACACACACACACGTACGCACGCACACACAAACGCAGCGCGCTCATCAACGATCACATGCCATCGCTAAGAACGCCAGGGATCGGTCGCCATTAAGAGGAGAACAGGAGAAAGCTAAAAGAAAAAGAAAAAAGAACCTCCCTAGTGAACGCAAAGCTGCGTGAGGGCACAGACGCACCGCAGGTTCTCGCTCTCGTGCGCTCCGCCGCGCCGCCCATCCACCCCATCAGCACTGCTGCCGCGGAGAACCAGGAAGCGGCGTGTTCATCATCTGCATACACAGATCATTATCAGCGACAGGACACGCACACACACACACACACACACACACACTCAGACAGACAGACAGGCATCTATATACACATACTGTACATATATACAGATTTATACTGTACACCCACTTCAAACAGAGAGCCAAAAAGTAGCGCGAGCAACAGGCGCGAGTCACACACTCCAGGTGGGCAAACAGAAAGCGAGGTCTGATAACAACAACAAGAAAAAAATAATAATAACGTTCACCTGAAAACGCAAATATATGTTCAAAACTGAAAGCAATTTATATTATACCCCAATACTACAGACTACCTCATGATACATGAAAGCTTCGAGCGCGAGACCGCAGGTGTAAGCCTCGCGCTCCGCTTTACTTCCGCTTTCTTTATATATAGGTTATATATCTCCTAAGAACCATATTTAGAAAGAGAAAAGAAAAGAAAAACACAGTGTTCAACAGGTCGCTTTAAGTGGTTTGTCACTTCCTGGTCTAGACATTTCCCCCCTCCTGTTATACACCTCAAGCAGTGCAGCTTTGCTAGCTGTGCGTTTTAACCCCCCCCCCCAACCAAACACACACGCGCACGCACGCACGCGGCGCCCCCACCGCCATCACCATCATCCGAAATGTTTCATTACTGTGCACTCAATTCAATGCACAATGCTAATTTCCCCTCCTTTTATAAGCCACTGCAACCGCACTAGCGCTGCCTCAGTGACGTAATCGTGGCACACAAGTGCTAATTTCTCACAGAAATGATAATTAAAAAAAAAAAAAAAAAATTAACACACACCAACCTACAGGACAAGAACTGTTACATGACACATCAATGAAAGCATATTTAATAATGTGGCACAATACATGTAACTATGTAGTTGTTAATAGTGGGGCCTCACACCTCCAGGGTCGAGGGTTTGATTCCTGAGATTGGTGGGTCTCGTCTTGGTAATCCAATTTCCTCCCATAGTCCAAAAACAGGCAGATTAGGCTAACTGGTGTTTCTAAATTGGCCATAGTGTGTGAATGAGCGTGTGTACCCTGCCTCATGCCCTACGTCTCCTAAGATCGGCTCCAGACATCAATGAAATCATATTTAACATTGTTGCGCGATGGTGTAGTGGTTCGTACGGTGGCCTCCCACCGGGTTCGATTCCCACCTGGGTTTTCTTAGACTAATCGGTGTTTCCAATTTGCCTGTAGTGTGTGTGTGTGTGTGTGTGTGCACTTCTCCTGGGATAAGCTCCATGGCCCCCCAGGATAAAGCCGTATAGACTTTACGTTGGTATGTTGGTATGGGAGGTAGTTGGATTGGGTGCCATTTCGTCACAGTGCACACTGATAGGTCTACAAGGTATGTTTTAGGGCGGTGGGGGACCCTAAGGAAACTGAAGAGTTGAATTAGGTGTGTTGGAGAGAGAAAAATCAGAAAAAAAACACAAATGGTGCAGTGCATGAGGCTGGGACTGAGAGTTATTGGTCTACAAAAGCTCGGTTGGTGAAAGTATATCCATTGGCATTCGTCATTTAGTGATGGTTTGTCTCCACCCTCTGACCAAGAGTTTGAACAGTGCATGCTGATAGACTCATTAATGCAAAATAAAACATTATCAAAGTACTGGTCTTATTTATTCTGTGATAGTGCAGTTGCTTCATTTATTTGTAGCCTTCAGTAAATTCTACAATAGCAGCTAATCATAGAACAAAAACTTGAATGGGCTACACAAAAGGTTCTACTGCTCATCTTGATATCTAAAGGTTCTACTGCTTGGTTGATATCCAAAGAAGCCATACAATTTCTAGATTTAAAAGTATACTACTGTTAATGCATTCTGCTCACATAATAAAAAAAATACTTTTCTTAAACAAAATGTCTATCAGAGTATGTAGTAACATTTTAGTAAGTTAGTGAACTCAATAATAGGTTTTTCCTGGAACAAGTAAACCTGTGCTATATAAAAGTGTGACTTGTGCAATAACAGCCCTCGAGAAAGTCATCTCGAATGTTTTTTGTTGATCAGTATTATCACCATATGGTATTAGTGGGTTGTTGACAATGAAATCAATTACTATGCATGATTGTCTGTTTTGTGCATGGACTCAGCATTGTACACAGTGATTACACTTAAATATCACATCAGATGTCATGACGATATTTGGCATTCATTATACATTGCAGACCCAATGCTGAAACCCAATAGCTGTACTAGTACTGAGCTTGTTATTGAGTTTTTCCCAATGTGCAAAGTTATGACATCTAGTGGTGCCTGGCTTGACAGCCACTAGCTGCCCACACAGTTCTGTCATGTTAGGATGCCTAGTCACTGTGAAGGTGATGATGGTAGCAATGAAGGAACCGGGGATAAATTTGCCCTGGTCAAACTGCCCCAGGGGCTCCACTCTATCCAATCAGGATGATGTATGGATGGAGAACAAAGCCAGTCAGATTTTAATATTGTTTTGAGAATGAGTGGCATGTAGATTACATGTTAAAAGTACATAATGATATGTTGTGAGATTCTAAAATAGAATGAGAATGTGTAGCCAGTTGCCATATTTTGGGTCAAATCGCTAAAAAATTTCAAACAGGCTTCATCCAGTACTGTCACAATAGTTTCATACATAAATGGATGTTAAATTGGTCATGCACCATAGCATACATTCTCCCCCTCTCTCTTTCTGATTAAGAAAAAAAAAGGTTTCTTTAGATAAGCATCTAACAGCAGGTCATAGCACAGCTCAATGGGGAGCAGGAGGCCTACGTGGGAGTGATCTGGCACATGTTGCCATGGTTATGCCATCCATATGGAGCCCAAGTGACTGGCCTAAAGGCTGAAGACGCACTCACTATTCTTTCATCACCTCTGACCAGTCGTTTTCACTCTTTCCAGCTTTATCTGCCAATGCTCAGACATCTTCCTCTTTTATAAATCCTGACCTGGAATCTTCTTTAATAAACCCTGCATAGTGTAGGAGTTTCATTTCCTTGGTCGTTTCTGGCCACCTCATGCAAGGCAGCCGCGTTATTTTTAGCAACACTTCCATTTCTGTTAGAACATGTGGGCGCAATTTATGTGTGAACAAGTATGTGCAGTTTATGAATAAACCGTGATGGGGACGATTTTGATTAAAGGCTGGAATCATAAGAGTACAATCAATAGCTGTGGAAGCACCACAAATTAGTGTGACTGGAGGGGGCGGGGGGGGGGGGGGGGGGGGGGGGGGGGGATGACTGTATCTGAAAATCTTGAAGACAAGTTCCTCCAGAAAGATGGTCCTAATCACAACAGGCAACCAAGCACTTTTTTTTCTCCATTTTTAATATAAAATGCATTTTAACACTAATACAATTTAAAGCCCTTATCATGCACCTTACAGGAGAACATATGATGGGGGGAAGGGGGAGATGAAGTGGATGGTTACCATAGCAGCACATCAGTCTCCAAGCAAGACCTCCAGCACAGAGATTTCTTAATTTCAGCACTCCATCACGTAAACATGACAAACAGGCTCCTTGGGCTGCAGATAACATGAACCATTGCCCTCTTGACTGTCTTCTATAAAAAATGTCATTTTTGGGCTTAATGAACATCTGTCTCTTGCGTAATCCTCGCAGATCTAACTAATGACTCATTATGCAGCACTGTATTCAGAATCCGCAGCAATATTTGAAGAAAAGGCAACACTAAGGACATTAACCTTTACCATTTGCTGAGGGTTTATCCTTCAATGTACCTCAGAATGCTGGAAAAACATAATTACTGCACTCAGAAAGTAATTATATTACAATAAAGCCAGTTAAAATTACTATGTTTGTCATTAATTATCTTTTGGTGAAGAAAGGAGAGAATAAGCTGAACACAGATTTTCTTTTTTTTTTTTTTAAATAGGAAAGCATTTACTTTCATTAAGGGCCTTATTTTGTAGTTATCAGTCATAACCTATTATGTGCATGCAATTTGTAAGTGCATTTGTGTATTTAGAGTCATCTATATTTCAGTCCTTGTCCTTGTGTAATGTATTATGCTGATTCTATAGGACACTGCACATGCAGCTATGCATATTTATGAGGCACTGAGGAGTGGCAGGAGTGAAAGCCCAGTTCCTTGAGTTCATCTTTATGTATTTATTCAATGTACTATAACTTGTAAATACCAGACAGACTTCACATCAAATATTGCATATCAAGGACACTTTAAGACATTTGTGTCATATCATGTCAGCAGATGGCACTGCAGTCTCTCATGGGTAATAAAGCATAACAGCATTGGGGAATAGTTTGTAAGCGTGTTGTGAATGTGCATGGTCATTACTCTGCAGTACTCTACAGTGAAACTAACGGTGTGGTTGATTCAGCCTTGTGTCCATTGTTTTCATTACAAGATGTCTTCATTTGAGTGTCCTCACCTCCACTGCATTTCTAAATGATCACTGACATGCAAGCAATTTTGATTTAGCTACAAAATTAGTTAATACATCACATTAGTTCAGTGCATTGTGTTATTCCAGAGGATATGCTTATATGATTTTGAAATACACTATATGATCTGTCTATGTCTATATGGTCTATGGCCAAGCCTGCAATGACTTTGTATTGAAATACATACACTTCAAAGACTCTGGAGTGTTTCTGTGGGAATTCGTGCACATTCATTCTGTAGAGCATTTATGAGGTCAGGAACTGATGTTGAACGAGAAGGCCTGGCTCACAATCTCCATTCCAGTTCATCCCAAAGGTGCTCGATGGAGTTGAGGTCAGGGCTCTGTGTGGGCCAGTCAAGTTCTTCCACAAATATGAACTCATCAAACAATGTCTTTACAGTCATTGACTTCTGCACTGGAGCACAGTCATGTTGGAATAGAAAAGGTTCTTCCCCAAACTGTTGGCACAAAGTTAGAAGCATAGCATTGTCCAAGATGTCTTGATAAGGGGCCAGATTGAAACACTTGAATTCAATAATTAACAGGTTTGGCCAAAAACCTTTGCTCATATAGTGTATGTTGAGATTGAGTGAGCTGCAAGATGTGGAAAAGATACTGTATACTGTACTGTAGTAATACAAAATGCTAAAGTGGTTGATCCAGTGGGTATGGTATTATTTGTTGGCAATATTTGTTCCTCTGAATTTTTTTTTCAGATGCATTCAGGAAAAGATACTGGTCATACCATATAGCCTGACCAGTAATAAACTGCATATCTATTCTTCCCATACCCAAGTGGAACGGTGAGGCTACAGGGAGCAGAGGTAAGGTTCAGGACTTTAAGTTTTTTTTTTTTTTTTTTTATCAGCGAGAATGAAAAGAAAAGTGTTCAAGACAGTGGTAACACCAGCGATGCTCTACAGCTTAGAGACAGTGTCACTGAAGAAAAGACAGGAGGCAGGGATGGGGGTAGCAGAGATAAAGATGTTGAGATTCTCATTGAGAGTCACAGGGATGGATTGGATCAAGAATGACTCCATCAGAGGGACAACCCATGTTAAATGTTTTGGAGATAAAGTCAGAGAGGCCAGACTGAGGTGGTTTGAACACGTTCAGAGGAGAGATTGTGAATATATTAGTAGAAGAATTCTGAGGTTGGAACTGCAGGCAGGAGGTCTGGAGGAAGACCAAAGAGAAGATTTATGGATATAGTGAGAGAGGACAAAGTTAGTTGGTATGAGAGCAGAGGATAGGGTTAGATGAAGGCAGATGATTCACTGTGGCGACCCCTGAAAGGGAACAGCCGAAAGACAAAGAAGCCTCCCCATAGTGGCTACAATAACACCATCACTGTTTGTTTCACAGGTATTATGGTGGTGTAGTGGTTAGCACTGTCACCTTGCACTTCCAGAGTCCGATTCCCATCTTTGTGTGCATGATGTTTGCATATTGTCCCTGTGCTTGATGGGTTTCCTCTGGGTTCTCTGGTTTCCTCCCACAGTCCAAAGACAGATTGTCGTTCTCAAATTCCCCGTAGTATGTGTGTGTGCCATGCGATGGATTGGTTTTGTAATCCGAATATACAATTCTAGTAAACATTCACAAAGACAACGTCCGCTCTCAGAACTTACTCATACAGTATGTGCTTTGAATTCCAACACTCATACCCTGGGCATTTCTCTTTTCTAAAACTGTACATGTTCCCTTCCCCTCATACCTCTATTTACTAAGCAAGGTACTGTATCTAAGTTCAATTATTTCATCCTGATGAGGAGCCTATCCTGGGAACACTGGGTCCCAGGCAAGGATATACCCATGATATGACCAAGTCCCTCATTGGACACCTATACTCAATTCATTTCAATGTATAGTGCTTTTAACAGTGGAAGGCACAAATGGCTTTACAGAAATAAAAATTATGGATAAAATTGGGGAAAATGTAAGGAAAAGCTATAAATTATAATTGTTTATAAGTTTGCCCCAGGCGGCACGTTGGCGTAGTGCTTGGCGGGTTTCCACCGGGTACCCCGGTTTCCTCCCACAGTCCAAAGACATGCAAACTAGGCTAATTGGCATTCCCAAATTGCCTGTAGTGTATGAATGAGTGTGTGCATGTGTGTGTGCACTTGTGTGTGCACTGATGAATTGGCACCCTGAAGAAAAAGTTCCTTTTTCTTGATTAGAAATGACACAGGCGTCTCCCAGAAGATAATAAGACGATGTACAAGAGGCATCATTGTGGAAAAACTTATTACTCATCTTTCATTTGCATTTGAACAAAAAGTGTCATGTCCAAAATTATTCATACCCTTCTCAATAATCAATAGAAAAGCCTTTATTGGCTATTACAGCAAT
>JAOVVA010000026.1:16182400-16200524 GCA_028565275.1 Leiocassis micropogon | reverse complement strand
TGAATTCTGATTTCTTCACCTCATTACAATTATGAGTGCCACTGTCACCTCTTTGTGAACAGCAGCATTTTGTGAGAACAATCAAACCTGGGTTAATACTAGTCCGGTCAATGTAAGCCAATATACTGCAGTAATTATTTTCTAATTTATTACGAAATGGGGTTAACACCTAATCATGCATGGAAAAAAAAATACCGTCAAATACCGTGACATGGATATAATTTTGAAAAATACCGTGATTTAAATTTTTGATCATACCGCCCAGCTCTACATTTAATCAGAATATACTTTTTTTTTCATGATGTAAAAAGTGGTTTCCAGAAGTAGAAGTGTTTTGAGGCTTCGGATCATTTTTAATAAAAATCCCACCTTCTGTGTTATGACTGCTTATAACATGATCAGTATTTACTAATAGCTAATATTTACCTACTAAACAGATTATGAATAGTAGGGCCCGTGTAAACACATCCATTGTTATTAAAGCAAAAAAAAAAGAAAAAAAAGAAAAGAAAAAAGGACGTATTAAATACTAAGAAAATCAGAAATTCATGTAAATATTAAATAATATGATTTTTCACTCAGGTTACTGCTGATAATCCAGTTTAGTTTAAATTGAAAACATCAATTTAGAAAATGAAATGCCAAACAGAATTATTTTCACTAGTGGTCTCAGACCCCTGGAAAGTAAAGCAAGTCATGGGGATGAGAACAGACACACAAATATGAAAAAACACAAAAAAAACAAACCAAAAAACTTCAACCTTTCAGCTAAAAGACAGGCATTTTTTGTAAGCATATTCCTGAGCCTGAGGCATTAAAATAACAGGTTTGCCTTGCCATGTTTCTCAAATACTCATGGAAACCTTCCCACACAGTAAACAGAATCATGGGACTGCTGTAGATCTGGAGCAGGATCAAATTTAAACCTACCTGGCCATTATAAAATGCACAAATTGCAGCGATCTAAACAGGGTAGCCTATTCTCAGCAGCGGCTGCCCACCAGATGCGAGTCTGACACAGTGATGAGATTCTGACAATCAGGCCCAGGAACAATATAGAGTAATATTTTCTGACTGGCCTGTAACGGACGCCCATTGATATTTTTGGTCAATTCATGTTCACTGGGAAGGTGATGACCGATAACCAGAGCATTGTATAAACAGCATCACAGTTCAAAAAGCTAAAAAAAAAAAAAAAAGCAGCAGTTCAAGGTGACGTGATTGGCTGTCATCAAGTGTCTCAGAAGAAGTGTGTGTTAGCCTGCACCGCCCTGGTTAGGAGTGGTCACCTTATTTGCAGTTGGATTTAATTTGTACCAAAAAGCTCTGTCTAGTAACGTGGAACATGTTTTTAGTTTGAGATTAGATTGTGTGAGAGAAAAAGTTATTTTATAGCGCATGATTTATTATGAACATACAGTTGCAAAGAAGGAAAGTAACAAAAATGGTTATGGTCATATGAATCTACAAAATAAAAATTGGTTGAAAAAAAATCTTATCAAATCATTAAATAAATACAATTATATAAAATAAAATAAGATAAATAGGAAATCGGCCAAAAAAATGCAAATCAGTACATCTCTAATGGACACTACACATAAAACGTATTTTTGAAAAAAAAATCTTCAATGTCAGTTAAAGCTGCTCCTTCACATTTTCAAACACAGGAAAGTATACGGACAGAAAAGGTTGACTTATAAGGTCCTGCTGAGTTATATGAAATGCACAAAGATATACCAGAGTGTAGATAGTGCTGCATTTGGAGAAGTAAGTGCACCACACTATTAGGGGGAAAGTGCTAGAAGATTGTATACTCCCATGTAGGTAATAATCAGTGCCTTGCTCTCACCTCAAGGTTCTTTAGCCTCTCAAACTCATTCAGGTTGCTCTCAAGCTGTAGTGTGGCCTGAGGAACAACCCACACCTCCAGCATTTCCATCTTCCCAGATATGTTCTTCACCTCCTGGCGCACCAGGTATCCCTGGAAACGGTCGTCATAGAAATACAGATGGACAGAGATAGGATAGCCAGCAGGCACAAACCTGTGAAAAGAGAGAAGGGAAAAAAAAAGCATATTTAAAGGTGGATCATGTCATTTTTGTTATCTGAAGAAAACTTGTATTAATACGTGAGGCTGGTTTTAAACAGTTGCTCTCACTATGTCACTGTGTGGGGTGTACAGGTCCACCCGGGTGAACTGCACTGCAACCTTGGCAACACGCAAACTGTTGTTGTGATTGAGTCAGCACTAGCCGCCCATGATGAGTTAGAAAATACAGTATGTCTTGGTCAGAGAGAGGAGACATCAATATTGCATTCTCTGACTCCTAATGACTTCACAGACTCAACTACAACAAAACATGGCATGAAGATTTTATTAGCAAGTACTTATCTGAAATCTAAATCGGAAACGCTTTCAGCCCTGCAGGCTGCTGAGGTACTGAAATCCAAATAAAACATTTATACGATAGGGTAATGTCTCGACACATGGGCTAGAGTGGCTGACAATCGGACTACTTGACAACCAGTTCAAATAAGAAGCTTGACATTTTGCCAAAGTATTTTTTGTTTGAAGTTTTGTTTAAGTTTGAAGAAAGATATATTAAAGCATGTTTGAATCCAGCGCTGCACTGCAAAAGTTGAGGATGCAAACACTTTAATCATAAAAAAACAGTGTGTTTAAATGCTTAATTTTCTTTCCTGACTGGAAAGCATTATTGCGCATTAACAACTATCACTAATATGAAGCCTGAATTCCATTTTATGATTTTTTCAGTTAAAAATCAATGTATGTGCTGGTATTTGCTCTCTAACATCGATATTAAACTGAATTCACTACTTTATTTTGTCAATAATTTATCTAGTTTTAACCTAATAAAAACTAACAAACATCATTTTAAAAGTACTAATGGCTTCTTAGTTGTGACTTGATTGCATATTTTGACATATGTGTTTTTGAAGGAAACAGGAAGTCAGAAGGATGATGTGTTGAACTGCTGAGAGCAGCTAACTGTTTCTAAGATATGCCGCTGTGCCCAATCAAAACCAAACCGATAACACCTTAGAAAGCGAGGCAACTGTGAAGAACTGTAAAAAGATTAACAGGAGCCAGAAAGACACACCAACACCAAAAACTACAAGTAATAAATATTACTCCAGAGCAAAGCCGCCTTTTGGGTCCAGAAGTACAGTATTGTTCTAGGCCTAGTTCTCACACACACACATACGTTTAAAAAAAAAAAAATAAATAAATAAAATTTTGTCTACATTAAAAACCACATACAGTCTAAGGAATGAAAATGTTTGACTTCTTGTCCACAAACTGTATTATTATTATTATTATGTGCTATATTTTTGTGTTTAAGGAGGACTAATGTCATTGGAAAAATCCAAATGCAATACATGCTCTGCTGTAAACAGTCCTAACAGTTATTTTTAAAGCTGTGTGTGTGTGTGGCCAACATTTCTCATTAGTCTGCTTTCTGACAAAGGAACAAATTGCATCAGTACTGACTCTGCAAAAGTAAACTTTGGATCCTTGAACAGTAAGAGCTCTAAGACATATAGTGTCCATAACACTAAGTTACAGGTACCACAAGCTTGAAACACAGGTCTTGATTTCAGGGCAGTTTAAATGGCTCTGGGTTCAGTGTCTGAGATACTCACCTGCAGGACTCATGCATGGTTTTCTGACTATGGAGACCGAGTCTGAAGAAGGACGTGTAGGCTGTGAGTGCAACGTCACTGAGATTGTCCACACCGTCCTCGCGCTCAAACAGACTTTCCCAGTAGGCCTTGAGTGCCGCAGTACCTGGTGGGTAGTTCCCATAGAGATGGGTATCGAGAATATTAATGGCCTCCTGGTTGACAGTGGATTCAAATTTGCGGGCGAAGAATGTGGGCCTTGTCAGCTGCTGTTGTGCGTAAAGAGGAAAAGGTCTGATTTAAATAAAGAACAAAACAAAAAAACAAAAAAAAAACCACTGCTTAATGCATTCTCAGCTTGATTCAATTCCATCGGAAATAAGAAAAAAAATATGACTAAAAACATTTTAAGCATTTTTGCCTATATAAAACTGAATATAATGACTAATGCCGCAAACAAAATGGTTCACCATATCTTAATAAATAAATGAGCTCCATAGCAGAGTCTGAAGTGTCAAAAATAGGGCTCCAAAGCTGGCTAAAATGACCAGGTTCTGGAAACTTTTTTTTTTACTGATACCACGGCACAGAGTTTGAACATTTGTTCCCTGCTACCATCACCCCTGGCTTGCTCATCAGGAACTATCTAATCATTCTGATTCATATACATTTCACGTTTCATACGAACTTCCTTAAATTCTTTTCATTGTGTAAAGCTGCTTTGCAACAATGACAATTTAAAGCACTATACAAATAAAATACAGTACATTGAATTTGAAAAGTCAGTTCTGCAAAATAACTGATCGTTTAAAATGGGCAAGCAGGCTATGTCATTATTAAATACCAGTGGTGAACACAACAGTGACTCCTTTCACCCAAGTATCTTATAAACCGAAAACATTAGCAGGGAGCAAAAACAATGGGGTAGGGATAGTTTCTTCTTTTGGTAGGAAATTGGTTTAAGGATCAGGAACAACCCAGAAACCACCAAGGCAAAGGGCTACCATGCACTGGAAGCTGCCTGAACAGCAGTGGGAACTGAAAGATAACAACCCCCCCAAAAAAAAAAACCTGCTCCAGAATCAACACCTTCCTTCAACTGTTAACTGTTCCAACACTGTACCAACTGTTAAACATGGTGATGGTAGCATATTGATTTGGGGCTGTTTTGATGACATTCCCACAAAGTGGATGGAATGATGAGGACTTTCTCACAATTGTTCAGCATAACTTTAAATCATCAGACAGATGACTGAAACTTGGGACAAAATTGATCGTTCCAGCAGGATGCTAACCCCAAAAACAACAAAGCAGCTTGTGGAATGGATAAAGCAGGCTAACATTAAGGCTAAAATTAAGCTTTTGGAACCTCAAAGTGTTTAGAAATGTGTAAATTGTGCTTAAAAGTGTGCCAGGAAACCAACAATTTTAATTTGAACACTAGCAAATTCTGCCAAAGAGCAGCGGTCAAATATCTATAGAGTTCTGCCAGAAGTTTGTTGATGGTGAAATGTGCTAAAAGACATTAAATCAAAAGCATTGGGTGTGTTGTATGCATAGTTTGATCCTTTATGTATACTTTTGACTGATTTTAGAAAACCCCAATAAATTAAAACTTGTGTGAAAAATTCTTGGAGTTTACTAAGAAATATGTACAGTATCGCTCTCCACCAGAAAAAGGAATAATAATAAGGAGAATATAATAATAATAATAGCCCAAGACATTCCTGTTCATGATGAGTACATGCAACTTCTTTTCCCATCAGTACAAATATTTAGCCACTAAATAAATAAATAAATATCCATAATTTTTTGTTCCAGTTTAATGTCATCACACTATATTTTACTGGGACACTTGGCTGCCAGTAAAACGCTCACGTCTTCAATACTGCATGCTGTGAGAGTCTCTCTCACACGGTGATCCAGGATTCAAAGGAAAAGGGAGTAAAGTAGTGTGACAGAGCTTTGCTGGCTGATGTAAAGATAATCACATCCAGCTTAATGTCAGTTAGGTAAAATCTGCGGTCGTCACATGACATAAAAGTCATCACCATCACATGTTTCTAAATATATAGAACAGAGTAAAGTGCACATACAATACATAATTTAAGGGCACTCCTTGACCTGTTCTGCCAGTCCAGCATTGCTAGTGTGGGGTGGGAACTTCATAGTTCAAGTTACATAGTTCACTGGAAAACCCTAGAACCACTTTTCAGCCAAGAGTCCAGAGACAACAGTGAACATTCCAGATCTCTTTTGTACTGTCAGCTGTTCTCAATCACTACATAAGTAGATGAAATCACTATGACTCTCCTAGAAGGCTAATACATCTATCAACTGAAGCACTCTGTACTCTTTTTATTGCTTTTAAGTGCAATATTAAATATTTAATACTAGTGCACAGTATTGTATATGTCCTAATGCCATATTTTTAATGGCACTCCACAAGCTCGATTTATTTCACTACACCGACCTGAATTCGGATGAGATCAGCAGGTTTGAAGTCATTAGGAGAGCATCCGCACCAGTCCACTATATGCTTGTACTGGCACTTGCAGCCCAGCTTGCGGTTCCAGTTAGTGACTCGCAGGTTGTTGTCCACTAGGGTGTTGCACATGTGGCTGTTTCCTAACACTGTGTGAAAGAAAGACTGAGAGGAAAAAAAAAAAAGAGGACAGTTCGGAAAGGGTTAGTTATGGGTAGTTACGCACAATCTTAAAATTAAAAATAACATCTACAAAAAGTACTGGATTTAGGTTACTTGGAAATTTAAGTTTCCTCATTGCCTTCTACAACAAACTACAAAGTAGATTAAAGTAAAACAGGTTTTACTTTAATCTACTACTTGCTTTGGCATTTTAAGGTATTTTAAGGTTACACAGATGAGCCAAGATACTGGTTGTTTAAAAAAGCAGGAATGACATGTTTGTCTTTTACAAACAGTCAAACCACTGAATATAGCATCCAACACACTTAAATGTCACACTGGTACTGTACTTCTCGACTGACCTGTTTTACAGACTGCACTTTTAAAACAAAAGAGCCGTTTAATTTATTTTCTTTAACCTCCAGACCTAAAGACTCAGAGCTTGCTGATAAGATTGGGCACCTCAGCAGGGAGCAGGGTGTAGGTGTAGAACTGCTTCAGCCCGATCACCAGCATGTCCTTGGAGTTGACCACATACTCCACGAAGCGACGTGTGAGTGAAAACCAGTCAGAGCCTCCAGACACCTCCAGGCCCTCGGGGATGGTGCGCTCGCCCAGGCGCCACATGTGATTATCACATTCATGGAAGAGTCTGTCCAAGCCCTGTTTCTTAATGAACCTTGTTTAGAGCAGAGAAGATACAGATTAACAGAGCTATAATTGGAAGAACCATTTCGCTAAAAGGTTTATACTGATTTGGTCTTTTTTTTTTATTGAATCTTCAGCCACTAAATCAGGGTGAGTTACCTGAACATGTTTCGCTGTACTGAGCAAAGAACGTGAAACGTGCTGACTTCGAACTCAATAAACGGTTAAAGACAAGGAGACATTTTCCATCCTCGACAGTGCAGGTTTTTTTGGGGGGCATGTGTCCACTGTAGCCTTAAGATAACTGTTGTTGACTCTCAAGAATGAAACCTATTGTGGTCTTCTGCTGCTGTAACCCTGACTCAGAGTTTGACCTGTTCAGCATCCTGAGATGCTTGGCTGCTTACCATGGATGTAAACAATGCCTAATGTCCTGTCAATTCAAACTGGGTTGGCCTTTTTCTTCTGACCTCCCACATCAACAAGGTCTTTCTGTTTACAGAGCTGCCACTCACTGGATATTTTTGCATAATGCTGTGTGTAACTCTAGAGACTTATGTGCACATGAACAACCCCGGGGGACAGCGGTTTCTAAAAACACATAACCCAGCCTGTCTGGCATCATCATTGACGACGCCACAGTTGAAGTCACAAAGTCAGTCTCTTTTTATTTGACACATTCTGTCCAAGTTTGACAAGATGCTCTTGACCCATATCTGTATGATTTTATGTATTCTACTGACTTCCCAACACCACAGCATTGTAACAGTACACTATAAGGTAATTTGATTACTGAGACTGCATCAGAGGTTTTGTGGTATCTACACATAATCAAATTCACACAACTACATCAGTATCACATAACCATTGTCTATAATAATAATAATAATAATAATAAAATAAACAGTCCCATTTCTACAAGGGCAACATTAACTGCCTCTGAGCTTCATTAACAAATACTTTTAACTGAAGATTTCATGAAAGCACTTTATACTTTTTGCATTAAAGTTTAATGACTTTCCCTAACAGCTGCCCCTTCTTTCTAGTACAATGGTTCCCCTTTTTTATTTCCCCATTTCCCTGTTAAAGGAAAAGGCTTTTTTTCATTGGAACTTCCTGACTGCAGTAATGAAGATCAAATAGTGTCAAAGATTTGAATCAAACATCAGTGAGTTATGACCTAAATCAGTGTTACCAATGGTAACAATGACAGGTTTGCAACAAAATACTACTTGTTTTCTGTTAACTTCATGCCTTAGTATTACAGAAAGGAAAAATATATGAGGACAGCCATAAACACAAATGATATTTCTATTGCACAGAGCATATGGGACATAATTAAAAACTTTTAATTAAACAGTCTATAAAAGCTATTACTGAAAGAAATAAGTTATTGTGCGCCTAGATTTTTTAATGATTTAAATATGACGATTCACGAATTTAAACCAAGAAACTAACTGAAAACAAATGAAGAGTTGACTGATTAATGCCATCTCAATAAATTAGAATATCATCGAAAAGTTAATTTATTTCGGAAATCCAATTCAAAAAGTGAAAATTGTATATTATATAATTGTAATATCGATGATATTCTAATTTATTGACATGCACCTGTATATAAAGACATAATTGTTTCTTTATCCAAGGTTTTTCCGAATTGCGCAACAGAACTGTGTTTGCCCGATCACCCATCAGATCATGAATTTGAATTTAAACCCCAGAATCCACGACTGGTGATCCAAAAGTGCAGATCTTAGGGATGTAGGCGTGGCATCTCCCTCCTTATCAATCACAATGACACAAGCTAATAATGAGCCTCTGTGAGCTCATGCATGCAGAAGCGGTTGGATTGCCTTCTCTCTCCCTGATTCGTAGTTATTGTGTGAGTGACCTGATGCGTGGAAACTGGCCATGACTAAATTAAGGAGAAAATTAGGGAAGAATGTGCTGGGGATAACTCAAGAATTCTAGCTCCTACAGTTTTATACAAAAGCTTTTTGCATGTAAATAAGAAAGGAAGCAGCTACCTGGCATTCTCTCTGCCATGAGACTTCAAGAAGTTTTTGTCATGGTTCTGTGAGAGAAAAGCCACCAGCTCATCGTTGGTCCTGTTTCAGAGAGATATAGGAAAAGAAAGACAAAGATACAATGTCAAAAATCTGACTAGAAGGTGGTCAAGATAAATGTGGCGACGTCGACTAGAAGGAATTAACTTCTGCGCAAAGGATTTGGTGATCATTAATGTCTCTGCGAGCAGTGGGCTATGAAGGCCTTTTTCTTTCTTTTTTTTTTTTGAACAGCAGACGTCTGTGGGGATTATACCCCGCAGTGAAAAGCTTCTGATGTGGCTGAAGGAAAAAAATAAAAAATCTGCAAGCTTCGCTGCACTATGGCACAAAGAGTGCTTTCAATATACTAATGTGTCTCATGGCCAGGAACTTCACCGCCTGCGCCTCCTGTTCACAAATATTTCACACCTGTCTAGAGAAAACATCCGCTCGCTAAATTCCACAGGAGTCAGTATGAGCTCTCTACACTACTTAGAGGCCTGTTGTGTACAATAAAGCAAAGATATTTGCAAAAATCTCATAAATTGTACTAAACCTTTTAAACCAATTGCTATTTTAAGAAACAAGGCAGCTCTTTAGAACCTGTACAACTTCATACCTTTGAAATAAAAGGTATCTATCCCCCCCCCCCAACATTAACAAAAGTCAGTTGTTATTTTAAAGACACGAAGGTCTGCTGTTCTGGAATAGTTTTTGTAAGACCAGAATTGTCAGGTGCATTTGCAAAACCCATCAAGCACGACAAGGAAACTGGCTCTCATTAAAACTAGGGTTGGGTACAGAAACCCTATATACATGGATGCCCTCAAAGCCTATATAACTGGTACGTACTAGAACCAAATCAGAGTGCAGATTCCAGTGCCTCACTTCGGTGACACCATTTCTGAAAAATCATTTCCCAAATGAGAAAATGCACATGAACACAAGTCAGAAAGCTCTAAAAATACAAATCCAACTGATGTTTGTAGTAACGCGAGTGTCCACGTCGTTTTCACATTCCAACTTAAAAGCAACACTCAGGAAATGAGAGCATCCTTGTGCACTCAGTAATTACACATGCTCTGACAGCAGCTAGTGTTAGCACGCTAAGCTAATCACGCTGAAATTTAAATGCCTAAAGCTAAACAGTCTAAAGTGTGGCTCTATTTCCCAACAAAGTATACCGACACTGCAACAAGCAACAAATGTCTTTCACACCAACACTAGCAATGTCAGGAGAGGAGTCAATAAGCCCTGATAAAATTTGAAGCTGGTTTGTACCAAGAACACCAACTACTTTGCAGTTAGTGGTGTTAAATTATTGTAGTTGGATTATGTTCTACGTAAATTAGTTGTATTTTTTATGTATTTAAATTTATGTACGCTTTACATATATTGTTTATTTAAAATATTTATTTCAATAAAGAGCTTTTTTTTTTTATTATGTCATCCACCATTTTGCCACTCTTTTTTTAAGTATCAGTTTAGGTACCATTTTAAAAGTATCGATTTGGCACCGGTATTGTAAAAACCCAAACGATACCCAAAGCTAACGAAGACCATCCCAGGAAAGCAAGACGAAAACTTCTCTGCTGTTGAGGAGACCCTTATTAGTATTGTACTAGAATGTAGGAAATAAATCCAAACTTGTGTCCAAAATTTTGACTGGACCCAAGTTTCATTTAACATTCAGTGTAAATTACTTTATCCCAGTTCTCACAGTCAAGATTTTGGCTATGAATGTTACAAAACTCACACACCATAATGAGAGTTGGATCGTATGGCAAATAGCAAATTTGTGGTGGGATATGACTTTTTATACAGTAACTTATAGCTGGATTATGTATGCTTTCATAATCCTATTCCTGGGCTTCTGATTTAACAGGTAATATCTGGGGAGCTGCAGCATCAAAAGCTGTTATTGCTGTAGTTAGAACGACAAGTTGGGATTTTTGGGAGCTTTGTGGCAGCCCCAATTTATCTGCCCAAAACTGTGTGCAAGAGAAAAAAAAAGTTTTTTTTTATTTTTTTTAAGTGAATTACAAATTTTACCTTCCATTCAAGGTTCAAATTCTGGGAAAATATGTGCAAATTAAACAATATACCAATGCTGTGTAATATGATTCTTTTTTTTTAAGATTTCTGGTTATCTGCCACCACCTACTTTTACTAGTTGGTTAGATGTTATGGGTACACAGGTTTCTCTTTTATTTAGCCTGTAACACCATAAACACCAAAGGTTTATTTACATTTACATTTAGGCATTTGGCAGACGCTCTTATCCAGAGCGACTTACAAAAAGTGCTTTAATGTTTACATCATTATTATTCTTTTATATTCTATTATATTATTTCTGAGCATATACTTGAATGATAGTTACCAAAAGAGAGGTGGGCATTGTCAAAAAATTAAACTAAAAAATGATTACTAAAAAATTATATGACCTGGTGGGGAAGTCGGTGGCACTGAGGTTGATGAAGAAATCCCATTTCCAGTCGTGCATGGACAGAAGATCCTGCATGCTGCGCAGGTAGGCCTTCAGCAAACTGGCCCCGCCCCAGATAGTGACCATGCGCCAGGGCGTGGCCCTGACATTGGTGTACAGCTGAGCCATCTGCACGACTTCATGATGCAGGTAGTTGGAGCGCTGCAAGAGACACAGAGGTCAGGCATGTTTGCACGTCTCCAGACGTGCCGACACCTGCGTCACCTTCCCTGCCGTTCCACGCATTCCATGCTGGCGCTGCTTATTTATGATGCCAGAAAGTAATCAGCTATCACTTTTATACTTTCTCAAAAATTCTTATAAGGCTGCGGGCAAAAAAAATTATTACAAAGAGCAGCTAATTATACTTGGATTAAAAACCTACGCACTTTGCACTAGAAAGGCAGGCTTTGCAAAAAAATTAAATAAAAATACAGCTAGCACCCACCAAGCACAGGGAGAACCTGCAAACTTCACATGCACAGATCAAGGCAGGAAGCAAACACTCGACCCTGGAGGTCACAGTGCTAACCACTATGCTGTCTCATGGTAGTCTAGTAAATAAAAATAATTATATTTTTTAAAAAAACACTACTGCCATAATTCAATTCGAGTTTTTAAAAAAGTGCATAGATAACTAGGTGTGTATACATTTTGGGTCCCTGTGTGTGTGTGTGTGTGTGTGTGTGTGTGTGTGTGTGTAAACATTTTTTATATCCTACTCATTACCCGCATGCAAAGTTTTGCATAACATGACTAACTAAGGTAAGACTCGATGATGATTGACTTCAGATCATATAATTTACATGGATTAATGCATCAGGGGTGTTCAAGTCAAATATAATATTTCTTTTGAACGGACGCTTCAAGGACAGTACGGTGAAGAGACTCTTAGCCGCAGTAAAACATTTGAATTGTGCAAACATTTTAAAGAAGGCTGTACATCCGTGAATGACGATGCCGGCTGAAGTGGCTTGGGACTAACCAAATATTTTTACTGACGTAGAAGTGAGACATTGATCATTTGATGCTCCATTGAACCATGAAAACGATTCATAAAGCAGCTGATGTACAACAGTATATAACGGGGCAAAAGAAAAAAAAAGAAGAAAAGAAAAGCAAAAAAAACGCAGATGCCTCCCTAGGGTTATGTCAGGAACTCCTACACTTGAAACTACTTCACATCTGTTTCTCTCGGCAAGAACCGCTGAGTTTCTCTGACACTAACTTATCAATTGGAAAATACCCTAAAAGCCCCTTACATGCATTCAGGGACATATAAACAGTCACTAAGCTCTAATTCACTATTTAATTGCTTCTACAAAAGATATCTCCATGTAGGAGCTGATAATATTGGTTATTTTGTTAGTTATACAAGTCACCTTGTCCACGTGGATGTAGTAGAAGTGGTCTTTGTGATAAATGGCTTTGAGGAGTCGTTTCAGCTGCCGCACGGCTCGACCGTGAACCATAAGCACAAATGCCACCCTCACTGGGTTCTCCACTTTGGACAGATCATTGTCCAGAACATCAGCCTGCTGGACGGCACTGGACAGGACTACAGGGCATAGGACAGAAATGCAAGAGGAGGACATTATTACTGTATTAGTTTACATACTTAGAAGAAAAGAAAAAAAAAAGGTAATTTTATTTTTCTCTTCCATTTGGTTTTCAAAGCAGCTACAATTATTGCTGTTATTGGTTATTACGAAGTACAACTACCGTGCTGTGTGCAGTACTGAGGTAAAGCCTGAGGCATCAGCTCTCCAGCCTGGTGTTTGCACGCGACGTTGGCGATCTCCTGCCGGCATTGGCGCGATCCAGCGCGGTGCAGAGCCGACAGAGCGTCCTTCCCAACGATCTCACAGCTGGGAACGAAGTCGTTGCTTGGGACCTGGGCTGCACCGTCAACACTCCCTGTTTCTCCCTGAGCGCCTGGCAGGATCTTGCCTCCTTCCTGCCCCTTGGCATCGGTGAAGTTCCGACTGCTGGATGGATCGTACGGCGCGATGACATCTACGACTCGGTTCCCATGCACCACTCTTGCTCCTTCTATCCTTCTATCATTCTTTCTTCGCTTTACCCCTCTCTTTGCGGAATGTGGGACAACAGTCCTGTCCATGTTATGCTTCTCTCGGCCATGAGAGTAGACGTTCTGCTTACTGTTTTCTAAGATTCTCCTTCCATCCTGGTTGTTGTGATCAGGCAGTTTGGACCGACGCTCTCTGCGCTGGAAGTATAGCGAGAAGAAGGGAGGGAAAAAACAAACAAAACAAAAAAACGTGAATGAATGCATTTATCTAGAAACAAGATTATTACAGACAATCGCTCACAGCAACTCGAGAGACATTTTGGGACAGAATGAAGTGATTCACCAAACCCACTGAAATGGTGGGCAGCCTAAAGACACAGCATGCGTCATGTCTTTTTTCCCCCCCTTTATAATTTTAAGTTGAAGTGTTTTTAAAATGGCAACCTTGTTTTTAAACAAAATGACTGAATAATGGTGAGAAAAGCAAATTCAAAAAGTGGTATCTGCACAAAATGACAAGTAGTCAACAGTCCCTAAACTAACACACACAGCCTTACAAGGCCAGAAGCACCAGCCAGTCATTAAATGAGTGCAAAAGGGAGGGGGGAGGAATACAAAATAAAAGAGAGAGAGACAGAGAGAGAGAGTGCTTGGTAAACGTGACCGAGATTGTAAACAGAAGATGATAAGATGAGCATGAGAGCTGCCACACTCTAAGCTTCCCAACAGGATCACTGTACATGAGGGACGCAGCCGCGCCTCATCAGCACCCTTTCCACCAGTTCCAGTAACACCACCTTGTTAATTCCATCAGTGACTCTCTCAGGCTCCATCAAGCTGGATTCTGGCACTACAAGATCATCCGCACAGAAAGAGTAAGTGCAGGACTGTAATCTGTGCAGTGGTACTGAATATGTACATGACACATCAGTCAAATGAATAACGTTCATGGAAATACGAGGCAGAGTCAAAATGACCCACAATCTGGCTGTAGAATTCATTTGAATTAACTTTTAGAAAAGACAAAGACATAATTTTTCGACATAATCTCCTTGCTTTTCAATACACTTTGTCCATCCATCGACAAGCTTTCGTACTCTCTCATTAAAAACGTCTTCGGCAATAGCTGTCTTCACTTCTTCATTAGGTCTTTGAAATCTGATGGAGATGTAAGATCAGGACTACAAGGAAGACGCTTTAACAAGTTCCGACAGTGTGACAGAATGTTTGCAGATGTGAAATCAAAAGGTGTTTCCATTCTATAGTCTGCTGTTTACTAAAAGAAACTTTCGCCTTCCTTAGAGAGTATCAGTCCAAATTTTGTTTGCAGATATCCAGGTACACCCTCTGGCCACAAAAAAAAAAATCCAATCACTGCACGCTGCTTTTCTTTCATGCAAATCAAGGGGGGCATCCGTTTTTGCTCGCACCACAGTAACAAACGAACTGATGTAACATGTTCACACCTGCACAGCAGTGACTGGGGAGACAGCAGCCTTGAACGGAAGGTGATAAGACCAACAGAAGTTTTATTAATATATCAGAGTGCTGATGGTTTTCGTGAAAAAGTTTGACATTGTGAGGAATTTTCGATGCCGCATCAGCAAACAAGAACGAGACAGACAGGCTGGTCCACAGGTCCTCATTCTTTATCCAGGTAGAGATGATTGACCTGTTCAACTACGTTATTGAAAGCCAAGAATGACTCTCAGATGTGGCATCTGCTTGGATGAACTAAAAGCCTGAACCCACACAAGCCCTTTCTGGTTCAAGTTTGACACCTGAGGGCTGGAAGGTTTCAGCAATATGTTCACATCAACTGCGACACCTGCATCATTTATCACTGCGCTGCAAACAACACTGGCATTTCGTGCAGTTGTGCTCTATACGCGTTACACCAAACATAAACACACAGGCAAGCAAAAACACTGTGAACCCTGTGGTTTGTTCTGGCGCTCTCCTTCAGTGTGTATGATTAATGGATGATCATTACGTAGTCGCAGAATGGAAGACAAGTAAAGTTCTCGCATTGGTTTCTACTTTTATTTTTACCATTTTAACATGATGGAGATGCGGAATCAGTTTTCTGACTGATTTGAATTGTTTAGACATACTGGTGATGTACACTTCAATTGCCTAGACTCATGAGACACCCACAGAAATGTCTGGAAACATTGGCGACGGGTCAGAAAGCTCAGAGAACACAATAGCAAGATTGCAGGCCTTTTCGGCCATGTCTTATTCATAGCCTGGTGGTGAACCCAACCGCACTACCTGAGCTCTAAAACATTTAAAGTCCCGACAGTCACTGGTTACCATTATTAACTTACTGAATTTCAGGTGGCATTGTACTGCTGAGATAAACGCAAAGATACGGACAGCACAGCACACACACACACGCACAGCGTCCTCAGCCTTTGCTAGAGTCAATGCTTTTCGTATTGCACTAACTGTGTGGAACATAGACAACTTTACATTACAACCCTCCAAACAAGTCTGTTCAAACACTGCAGAACAGAAATTTCTACCAAATATATATATATAAATATAAATTTAAATGCTTGAATGAAAAAACTGTGGTGTAATTTAGGATGCGTTCATGTTTTACTGAACATTACTTCTGCATGTCTGAAACAGAGCTGCACGATTCTTCCTAAGATGTGAAGCACAATTTTTCTGGCTGGGAACGATTCTCTCTCTTTTTTTTTTTTTTCCTTCAACAAAACATTTGCTGCACCTCAAGAAGGAAATTAATAAATAAATAAATAAATAAATAAAAATTATAATTTAAAAAAAAGTGCTGTCACAGGATTTTCATCTCTTGTAACAAAAAAAAGTCGCTTTTCCTTATTTTAGAGCCCTTAAATTAAATAAGCTGTGAAACATGAACAGAATATTAACAGCAATAAATAAATTAACTAATAAACAGCACCTGTGCTTTTCCTTCACTCAGACAACTACAAGCCTTCATCGTCACAAGCTTTAGTTTGTATCGTAATTATTTTTATCAGCATAGGGTAAATGTCAGTGTTTGCTAGTTAGTTTTAAATTAAATACTCCATTTCTAATTAACTTTTTTCATTTTTCGACATAATCTTTATCCGTCAACAAGCTTTTGTATTCCCTCATTTGAAAAAAACGTTTTAAGGCTGAGCTGCGAGCCACGAATTCACTTCTGTTTTCACTTCTTCATCAGAAGTGAATCTTTGTCCTTCTTTTCAGGGGAACAAACAATTGAATGTCTGATGAAGCGAGATCAGGACTATAAGGAGGACGCTGTAACACCCGTCAACAGTGTGGGCAGAAGTGTGCAGACGTGCATCGTCATCCAAGATCACAACCACAATCCTTTGGATGGCAGTCCTCAGCATTTCACACAAAGTTTAGCTTACAGCTCTTTAATAAACACATCTCACTGTAACGAGCGCTGTCAATTAATGTTCCAGTTATGGCCCTTTAAGAAAACTTGAACTTAACTTTCCAGCTGATGGTTGACTTTTAAACTTTTTCTTGGATGGCAATCGAGGACATTTCCTTCTATACTCTGCCGTCTACTCTCAGACTCGTAGTTAGTTTGAAATGAAATACCTCCTCCTCCTCTGACTGGCTGGAACTGAGCGAGCGAGTATCGTGATATTGGAATTCTCTGAATGAAGAAGACAAATGAGAGGAGCAATTGAGCTGTATGATAATAATTTGATAATGTGTGGCCTGATTAGTGAATTAATTGTGTGCTGTTTTACACTGTGTGAGTGTGACACATGAGTGTGACGTGACCGCAATACAGCAATCTGGGAACACGTGAATGCAGCATGATCTGAACGCAGTAAAATACATGCGAGCGAATCAATGTCATGCATGAATGAATCAACATTGTGGGTTTTTTTTGGTTGTTTTTTTTGAGAAATCGTGCAGAAATAATCAAAATACGAGACACTAGTTTTCCAGAAATTTCTCCGATTTCGGCCACGTGCCCTGCCAAGACTGACTAGCATGAACATGCCACAGCGTCAGCCTCGAGTCTTGGAATCTTTGAGTCACGTGTCCATGTGATGAACAGTATTTTACCCTAACCTTCGGGGGAACGTTTTTGGGGTTGTTTGATCAACAATGTCTTACCACAGTTAAGAGCACTGAAATCTCATGTGTAAGAACACTGCTGCTCATCACACGAGCTTATTTTCCCTGGCTGTCTTCACACACTTCACAAAGTTTATAGCCCTCCTGATGGTACATCATGTGTGGGAGAAGAACAGCGCCCCTGGACTGGCACACAGACTACTAAAGCAACCCGGAAAAAATACACACACACAAACCATAACATGAAACTGGCTTTTGAAAAAAAAAAAACCTCGATGAAGAAACCTTCCCACAAAAGGCTTGCTGATGTTGGCCTGCGAGTACGTTGAATGAGAGGGTAGAATAACACCAGAGTCACAGCCCACCACTTCCTGCCACAAGGCAAAGGCAAGTCTGGACCACTGGCACACACACACACGCACGCACACACACACACACACACACACACAAAAACACAGACACACAGACAGACAGACACAGACAGACAGACACAGACAGACAGACACAGACAGACAGACAGACAGACACAGACAGACAGA
>JAOVVA010000026.1:16155722-16169248 GCA_028565275.1 Leiocassis micropogon | reverse complement strand
TGCCCTAAGTCTCCTGGGATAGGCTCCAGGCCCCCGCGACCCTGAATACAGGATTAAGCGGTATAGAAGATGAGTGAAAGTGAGTTAGCATTGTGGCCTCACAACTCCAGGGTCAGAGTTTGACTCCTGCCTCAGGTCTGGAGTTTCCTCTCACAGTCCAAAGACATGCAGATTAGGTTTATGTGTCTGACATGGGATTAATGTTGGACACCTAATATTTTAATGTCATTCTGATAGTCTTAAACTTTTGCGTCGAAAAAAAAGTATAGTATAAAGTATACTCCAAAGGACTAAGGATTTACAGTGTAGGTGGTGAAGCAAACTTCCCACGGTTGTCCCAACAACTGAGTGTCTGGCTCTCTTCAAACAAAAACTAAATATCTACTCCTTCAAAGTACTCTTAAATCTTAAAGCACTTTATTGTTTAATAAAAATCAACAGGGCTTTTAGACTGATGGTGCTCCTAGGCCCTAATCTTTAGAACTACCATAAGAATATGTTCTTGATAGAAACTTCTATAAGTCGATCTGGAAAAGAGCATCTGCCAAATACCATAAATTTAAATATAAATGTAAAATGATCGTTCTAATAAATACAAAAGTGCATTAGAACTGTGCGACTTAGAAAATGTATCTTATAGTGTCTGTACACTGGCAGCAGAATAGTACTTGGCAGCAAAACAAAAATTTCACTCAAATCTGTACCAAAATATTTTTCACACAGATATTTTTTGGGTCATGGTATAGATCACTAAGATACAGAGCCACAACACTCCCCAAAAGTGTAGTTTTTTATCTTGTGTACACAAGTTATTATCTTGTGCATATAAGCTATATATCTTGTATGAACAAGTTTATAATCTTGTGCGCACACAGCTCACCTTCTAGCCACAGAGCAAATGAACTGTCCAAATAAATAAATGAAGACCTCCCTGTTTCAAATATACTTTGGAAACTAACAAAGAAAGTCTTTATTTAAATGAAACCACGACCCGCAGTTTTCAGGCCTTTAACCACATCCAGATAAATAACTTAGATCAGATAATACCTTGTTCCCACAAGATGAAAAAACTTCAACGCATTACAACTACTTTATTAAACTGGTAGACAGCTGAGGAAACAGATGCATGATGCTCATTATTATGACAATTAATGTCCCGAGTTTGTTAGAGTTAATGCTTATTGTTAGTGTAGAAATGCATGATGTGTTTTTTCCATGCTGGTACATACTGGCAGATAGATTTATTTTTGTTTTAGGTTCCTTTCTCTTTCGAATTCTGAGAAAGCCCAGTAGGTTTTCTCTCACCCACCACTTTTATCACTATCAAGCCAGTTCTTTGGCTAACCACCAAGCCTGTGTTTATGCACATGATATCTCTAGTATAGCAATTCTTCCCACAAGCAAAATAATATTTTCTTTAACAATGCTCTCTTTCATATATGACAATCTCAAAATCAGCTCCTTTCACAACCCTATCCGCTATTTTAAAAGCTCATAATTGCAAAATTAGGGTAAACGGTTCTGAAGATATACACTGAAGTAAAATATGCAATTTCATAAAACAAACATCTCACCAAGGTGCTAAAACGGTCTCGTATTATGAAATATATTGGCCTTAAAGAACAAGCATGTGAGAATTACTGTAGTAGACAGATTCACAGCCTACAATCATAGAGCAGGGACCGAACAGAGGTAATGTTAAGAGTACATTTGAAACAGGGCTACATATGGCTGGTTTGAAGATTTGAATATAAAGGTTTATATAATATAATGTTTGGCATGCAAGGAAAAAAATTCCTTGACTACAGGAATGTGGCTCATATGTAATTGTGGAGTCTCGATTGCAATGCTTGGCCTTTTTCACACTTTGCTCGCTATTAACATCCATCTCAGGTAAATGGAACTTAAGTGGACAGCCAACATACTACTTCAGACAGCCCTGTTTAAGGACACTTCTACACTCTTAGAGAAAATTGATTGCATATGAGCTCTTTCGCTGGTTAAAAATATTCCGCATCTGCAATGGTTCTACTTGCAACCTCTTTTCGGGAAACTATTGATTAAGAGTTGTACATAGACCCCTTAAGGGTTCTTATAGGTTTAAAACTCAAGCATGGACTTAAGGCCTGCATTGCTAAAACACTGGTGGATGCCTAGTTGTTGTGTTAGATGTAGTCAGACCTGCATCTAAAAAAGTGATCATTACTTTCAAGTAATAACAAGTGTTAGACTTCGTTGTGATTTGTTAACTGAAATGCACACAATATGGTCAAAAGAATGTGGACATCCGACCATAATACTCATATGTGGTTGTCAAAGAGTCTATTTCAAAGTTGGTCCCTCTGACCTATTTACCGCTCTAACTGCATCCAGACCTTTGAGAAAGCTTATTCACTAGCATGGACGTTGGAATTTCTGCCAATTCAGCCACAAAAACATTAATGAGGTCAGACGCTGATGTTAAGTAAGACAGCTTAGTTGAGTTAGTCAGCACTTCAATTCATTCCAAAAGCTTTCAATAGGGCTCTAGGCAGACACCTTGGGTTCTTCAATTCCAGCCATGGCAGACCATTTTTATGGACCCTGCTTAGTGCAGAGCAGCACTGTCATGTTTAATCAGGTTAGGTTTACTTACTTCCAGTAAAGTGAAATCTAAAATGTATAGCATGATTTTCAATCAGGTGTCCATGAACTTTTGGTTATGTAGTGATTTTCCAGTGTAGAGACCTACAAATAAACATGATGATGTGTGAAGACTAGAGATATAAAGAAAGCCATAATGTTTATTAAGTTAGATACATTCAATACTTTTGAAACACAAATGGTGGGAGTGGTGGCATAGTGGTTAGCAGTGTGGCCTCGCAAAACTCGAGTCATTAGAGCAAACATACAGTATCCGACAGAGCAACTAGTCGTTCCACATTCATTTACAGCCCAGAAAATAAAAAAAAAATAATATATATTTTTCAAATTCTATGGACATTAATTTTTTTGCATATATAGCGATCCGAACATTGAGTCAAAAAAAAGTTTATTGAACTGACCTAAATTTTAATCCAGTACCCCTGCTGTAATATAATATTTTAACGTCTTTAACACAATAAAACATCCACAGAATCAGGCAAGCCTAATAATGCATAGAGTTGAATAGTTTTTGTAAACACCTTAATACTGCAGATATGCCCTGCGCCATGCTTAGAGTCTACGTTATGGGTGATTGAAAAGAGAATGATATGTTTTTAAAAAAAAAATTTAATTCATGGCTTTTCCAAAGATCACAAAAGTGATGACATGCAGGCCTGGGTAGAATTTATGTACATGTTTTATAAGTTAAACTGAAACTATTAAGAGTTGTAGATGATTGGGAATGCTATGGAGCCATCCCAGAGCACAAACACAAAGAAGTGTTCTGGCTTTTTGCATTCACAGGCTGTTCATGCTATGGAGAAAACTCTGCTGACTTGGATAATACTGTGGCACACCAGTGAAAACTGGTAAAGTGTTATATTGAGTTTATATACTGTACCACTAGCTGAAGTACCCATCATTGACGGGAATAGAGTTTGTAGAAATAGTTAAAAGGTTAAAGCTAAAAATAAACTAAACAAACACCTGCACCAATAGATATGAATTAGAAAAAGCTGAACTGAATATTTTTAGTTCATATTTTCACCACTGAAATAACAACGCTGAAGTGGTATACGTGATTTTTAACATGCTGAGTTGATTTTAGACAAAACTTCATCTTTATCCCATGATCTACATTCTGATTTCTCATCTGCAATTCACTCTCTGATTAGCGAACATAGAGTGTTTTTGGCTGATGATGAAAGAAGTACAATTCAATTTAATTAGTGATATTACTACTTTAGGTTGAAGCCCGTGTGCATGTCTGCCTGCAACCAAAATGAACCCCTTCATTTTCAAAATTTTGTTTGGTGTGACAACATTATACGGTATTGGTTTCCACTGGATTTGGTGGATAAATATTAGGAAATTGTACAAAAATTATATAGTCCACGGTAAGATTTTGAATCTACTGTCATTTCATCCTATAACATTCAATGGGATAGAAAGGATAAAGAAAAGCTCACGCTAAATTGTACTTTTTTCGTCAGAAAGTAGATCATGGGATAAAGATGAACTTTTGTCTAAAATCAACTCCAGCATGTTAAAAACCACTTATACCACTTCAGCGTTGTTATTTCAGTGGTGAAAATATGAACTAAAAATATTCAGTTCAGCGTTTCTAATTCATATCTATTGGTGCAGGTGTTTGTTTACATTGAGCAAGTAGCTTATTAGTAGCTTATTTTAAAATACATTATTAAATCCACCACATGACAGTTCATAACATCACTTTAACCCAAAATTTCACTCATGGGATATCTAAATTCAGTCCAGTGGACGATTTAAACACGCCCACAGTTTGACGCATGCGCAGAACTTGCGGTTTGTCATTTGGCACGTGACTGCTCGTAACTTCACCTCTACTTAACATTTGATTTCATGGTGCAAGGTTCAGTTTTCATAGTGCACATCCCATGTTTTTGGAGTAGTCTAAGCCCTGATGAGCCGCGCTGTCCTGCCTGTGTATTGAAGATCACAGCAAACTCTGTGTATACGTACACGGTAAATTATCGCATGATTGACTGTTGAGTGACACTAAAGCCACGCCCACCTCGAGGCAAAAGCTCTGAATCGATTGTTGAGTTGAGTGACGCGTATGATCACGCCCACCTCGAGGGAAAAGCGCTGATTGAGTAAAAAAAAAAAAAAAAAAACCCGCTGGATGCTGTGACGTAATCTGCCTGGACAGAAATACAGACCGATTTGTTTTTTTTCTGAGACTTGTTTCGGGTCCTCCAATATATGAAAAGTAACAGTATCACGGAAAGAGCGAGTTCTGACAATTTACAGACAAAAACTTGTATTTTATTTATTTAGATTGTTAAATCCAGCACATAACTAACTAATCGATTTTACTCAACATTTTGATTTCACTTATGGTGCAGGTTAAAGATCAGGAAAATATCTAGGTGTTGCAATCGTTTCAGTTTTGCGTGATACTGTGATACTTCTCTTGAACATTTTAATTTCATTTATGGCACTGTGTAAATTTCAGGAAGTACTGACAAAGTCCCATCAACTTCTGTCCAGTCAGTTTTGCATGATGTTGTGACAAAACCTTGCCTGGACAGACAGACAGATTTTTTTTTCTGATTTATATAAATGAAACGTAAAGATATCATTGAAAGAGCGAGTTCTGAGCAATGTCCAGACAGAACATTTCTTTGATTTATGTATAAATGTCCGAGTAGAGATGTGATGAGTTGTAGTAGTGAGTTTTCCATATAGCAGGCAGGAAGCTCTGAGCAGCTGTGTTTTGTTCTCACGAGCTTTTGGTGTCTGACGCACGAGGACGCGCGTCAGTTGTAAATCATCTTGTAAATCACCTTACACTGAGGAAAACTTCCTTACAGGCCAGCTCGTGAAAAAAAAAACACAAGAGCTTGTGATTAGGTCGAAGGTGAACACCACACACACACACACACACACACACACTTTTCTTCCCAAGCTGTAGTACACTGACGCCGCGCTTTAATTTGTTGCCAACAGGCGGCCCGGTTTAAAAAGCGCGAGCTTCCCTCCACGTCTCCAGGGCAACCGCTAAACGCTCGTGGAATTTACCAAGGGCTCCGGCAGCAGCACGCACACAGGATCGCAGGTCCTCATCGAGATCTGTCCCGAGAGAGGATCTACTAAAAAAAAAAAAAAAAAAAAACTTCACTCTTCGTTTCAACGCTTTCCTGTTTCCGTTGAAAGCGCCGAGTCGTGACCGGACGCGCACAGGATCAGCGCGCGAAGATACATAGATGGGCGCGAGAGCTTGCAATGATGCAGCCTGATCATCCGAGTTCCAACAGCTCAGAGATGTTCACCGCAGTTCCTCTAAACGTCTCCTCTATCTCCCCGACGGCTTCCCCTGCGGATCAGCTCACAGCCATGATGATCACATGTAAGTCAAAGTTATGAGGGATATGATCATTTAATGCATTCAGTCCTGTAGCATACAGTATGACTTTATTTGTCTTAAATATAAGTCTGATTAGGTGAAATGGTGTATTGGTTGACGTCTTTGATTGTAGTCAATCAATGCATATAAAAGTGCATTTGTTTTGTCACTGGTGCTCTTCCCTCTAGAGCTGTGGTTCTCAAACTGAGGTCTTGGGACACCCAGGAATCATTGAAGAATAGCAAGGAGAGTTAGTGATTGTTGTTGCTGCTGCAGTGGTAACACCAAAAAAAATCATGTCCTACCAATATAAAAACTATATTATATTTATTTTACTAAAGTGTTTGCATTGACATTTGACACAGGATCTAATATCACAATATCTAAAAAAAAAAAATAATAATGTCAGTGTGAACTTTATGTTCTGTGAAAAGTTCAGAAAATAAAACGACTCAGATAAACCTCACAAAGCTTTACTTCCTTGAGCCTAAACATTGACCTGATATTCAAATACTTTACATTTACCAATGTGACAACCTCTTTTCTATAGAGTACACATTTTCCATGTACAGTACATTGTTTCTTTTTATTGGACTTTTTCCTTGCCACCATCACCCTGGGTTTGCTAATCGGCGACATTCTGTTCATGTTTTCTTTCATATATCTCAATTCAAATGTAAATATGGTCTAGCGTACCTTTAAAACATGCACGTCAAGTACTACTAATGTAAACTTAGTCTAGATCAAAGGTACATACTAAAGCTATAAATGATGTATTCTTAATAGCACCATCGAAATAAAAAGAAAGGATACAGCTTGGTACTATGTACCCTAATAGCAATAGCTAATATGCAAAAGCAGAATGTTGTAGAATACATGGTTACACAATCAGAAGAAGACATGGCTGTCCAATTCTAATAATTCAATCTGATTTACAGGTGAATTTCTAGGTATTCCAACATGTACACATGTAATGCTGTACAATCAGACTGTACCATTAGCTACTGTGAGATCTAGCTTTACCATGAAACTTCTTTCACCTAATGGAAGATAAAGGCATGTTCAGGCTAATAGCTAGTTAAAGTACCAATACATACATATTTTCAGGGAAAAAGAAGGATGTACCCTTAAAAAAGTACAGTTCGGCACCTCTACTGTATTTCTGAGAATGTGCAACATTAAATCCTTTCAGTTTTCATCTGATCAGTAAAGTGGTTGATGAATGGCGGTTAACGTGACCATCAACAGCACTTTTAACACTCTGATTAATGAGACTCCTTTCTTTTCTCTCCTCAGTCTCTTCTCTGGTGGTTTTTGTGCTGATTGTTCTGCTGGGATCTCTCATCTATCGTAAGGACCCTTTCTGCTGTAAATCCCAGGCTTATCGTGACTCACATGCTGACTTGGTAAGACTCACTGCATTATGGTCTCACTCCTGTAACCATAGTTAAAAAAAAAAAAAGAATAAATAAAATAATCAGCCCGACTGTGTTTGAAAAGCAAACAAACAAATTAACAAACAAATAAATACAGTAAATAAATAAATAAATATTGTACTGATAAATTTCTCAGAAGCTCCCTTTGCTGGTCTGCTTCATGAAATCTCTGTTTTTGTTCAGTTTAGAGATACAGTATCTCTCTTTCCTGGAGATATCACCCGCTGTAACGTGGGTTATTAGGAACTGTTCCAAATGTAGGAGTTCTGTGTCAGGAATGTCAGAAATGTTTCATCAAATACTGGCCGTGTTTTCTAAGTATTCTTAATATTATTTGCAATGTATTGTTTTTTTATATAAGTATTATTAATATGATTTTTTTTCAAGAGGGATTTATCAATCAGAAAAATCCCATTTTGCCATATGTTCATGTTCATACTCATATTTCATCCCTATAGATATAAATTCAAACTACTGATTAATGCGATTCAGTTTTTCCCTTCTGTTTTCAGTTGCAGAATTTATTCATGATATTTAAATCATGATTCATTTATTTAAATGTTTAAATAAATGTTTAATAAACAGGTAATATCCTGTATAATTGGTTTTTGGTTTTTGTATTGATTGGTTTTAAACCCGGCACATTAATGCAGAACCAAATTTTAGTGGTGCACTCAAGTTTGAATGCACTCAGATTTCAGATCCGAACTACTGTATACGTTTTCTGATGCTGATCTGTGAACGAATGCAGCTCCAGTGTAGGTCCTGAAGCACTGAAAATTCAGTACTTGTATCTGGAGCTCAGTCCTGGTGTCTATTTGTATGCTATTTGTTTTCCATGGGGTGCTTGAAAATGTGATTGTGAGCTACTGGGCAGAAAAAAAGAAAGTTTTTTTTACTTTTTTTCAGTACGCAGGAGGTTTGAGAGTAGACTTACACTGCGGGCAATAAAATTAGCATCATATTTCAGAGGCTGTGGAACTGGTATAGTAATGTTCCTTTTAAAAAGTGTGCCATCCCGTGCCACTCCATCTCTGGTGCAAGAGAAAGTGATACGTGTCATGAGATATCTCTACAAATACAAGTTCCACTAAATAGGACAGAATGACTTGATTGTTCCTAAAAGCCTATTGACTCACAGTGTACTGTATCTTGGCAAACTTTACACAGTAATCGGATACGTGAGCTTGTGGAGGAGGGAATCTCCCTGTTCACTGCCGGTGGGAGCCGAGCTCCGCTCTCTGATAGATCAGCTGACCTCTCGCCCTGTTTGCCTTCACACATGCGCTAGCGGAGGAGGGCTTCCTGACCTCAGAGCATTGTGGGTAGAGTAGGAACATCCGTACAGCTCATGACTGTTTTTTAATGAATAATGGCAAATGACTGGTTATTATTATGTAGGAAAGTGTTTAGTCTTTTTCTTGTTGTGTCAGTCTATTATTAGGTAGAATTGTTCAGTCATCCTTCCCTTCTCCCTTTCTTTATTCTGTGTTGGTACATCATTGCGTATAAAAGTACTCAATCTTCCTTCTATCCTTCCTTCCTTCCTTTTTTTCCCTGTATGTCTACTATGTAGAAAATTGTCATCATCCTTTCTTCTTTTCTTCTTGTTTTCTGTGTTGGTCATCATTATGTATAAAAGTGCTTCATCAATCATTCAATATTCTCTTTTTTTTCTTTCTTTCTTTTTTACTTTCTTTTCTATCAGTCTGTCATTAGGTAGACAAGTGTTCCTTTATTCCTTTTTGCCCTTCCTTCCTTCCTTCCTTCTTTCTTTATCATTATATTTCTTTCTTCCTTTCTTTCTTTTTTCCTTCTTTTCCACCTCCAGGGTCTGGGTTCGATTCCCGGCCAGGCTCGATTCCCGTCTCTATGTGCATGGAGTTTGCATGTTCTCCCCGTGCTTGGTGGGTTTCCTACCACACTCCAAAGATATGCAGGTTAAGCTAATTGGCGTTCCCAAATTGACCGTAGTCTGTCTCCTGGGATAGGCTCCAGGTCCCCGCGACCCTGAATACAGGATTAAGCAATATAGAAGATGAGTGAGTGAGAGTGAATGAATCAGCCTTCCTTTAACTCCTTCTCCTTTCTCTTTCCTTCCTTTTTCATCATTATGCATAAACTTCCTTAAAATTTGCTTCTTTCTTTCTTTCTCTGTGTCAGTTTATAATAAGAAAAAATCTAAGAAGTCTATAAGAAATGTGTTCAGTCATCCTTCATTCTTTGTTTCCATCCTTCTTTCCATTTGGCCTTCCTTTTTTTTCTGTGCTGATATATTATTATACTGTAAAGAAAATGTTTAGCCTTTCTTTCATTTCTTTTTTTCTTTTTTCTACTTATCCCATGAATAATATCCACCTTTTGTTGGAGGGACATACCTACTTCTGCAGTACAGAAATATGACAAGATATAATGTGATCAGTGTTTCATTCTGGTTGTTTTCTGAATTCATAGGAACATTTGATCTTCACTATACTCTGCCCTCCAGTAGTCCACCTCTCACAAATTAAATTTTGTTTACAGAGTGTGTGTGTGTTCTTAGATAAAAACTGGTCACACATCAGTTTTAAATGATGGTTTTTACCTGTGCCATAGTTGGACAGGACATGTGCCCCGTCTTCCAGCCCACACCTTAACAATAAGAGTTTACTTTTCCTGTTTAGTGCAAATCTTAAGAAGGTCCAGGAGGCACTTAGAGCTTATCTTAATGGAACAGAGACGACAGTCTTTTCCCAATCTTACTCTAAACCAGAGGAAACCCTTGGCCACTTCCTGCTTTGTTTGGCTCTGGAATGAGCATCCAGATGCTGATGTTACATGTCAGGAAGGATCAGAGGTTACCTTTGTGCACACTTTGTCACTACATTATTACACGAATAGGAAATCGCTCCTTAAACCTATCAAGACAGCCACATTCATCAGACAGTTCATAATGCTGTAATGACAACTGAAGATTTGTAGCATGCATTCATTTCTTAAACCAACTGGTTCATTATAGACAAATTTATTCTATTTAAAATTCTTTACATACTTCAAACCATACTTTTCCATGAATGCTATCTCGACGTTCCTGTGGGTGAGGGGAAGGATTGTGCAGACAAAAGCTTGATTTTAGTTCGAGCTCAAAAAAAAGGCACCGTTGATATTGTTCCCCAACTTCGGGCTTGATTTTACACGCTTGAGCTTTTTCACTCTCCCTGAATCAGAGCACTGAACAAAACAGCCAAGACTCTTAAAAGTGTGAACCAATGAGGGAAAGTAACCCCTGACCCCGCTTTTCCCAAAATGTGTCTCTCTTAGTTCTGGTTGGGGGAGCAGTGGGAAAGGTCAAAGCACGTCATAGTGAGTGACGTCACTGTCGAAGTCAGAGTTGTGATGAAGCTCATTACGTGTTTTAAGAGACTGTAGAGCAGCCACAGTTGTTGTAGGAGCACCAGAGCTCACATCACAACGGAATCTCTACCTCCACCTCATGGAAAAATGACAGCTGCTTGAGTGACATACGGCGCTATAAAACAGAACACGCTCGTTAAGTGGTACCTGCTGGAGAAACAAGCGAGGAACATTGCAAAGCCTTTAAAAGGCTAGTCTTTGGGGTTGGTTACTAAGGGTCCTGGATGACACAGTGTGACGCTGCTTTGTCTCTGGAAACAAAGGCTCCCATTTAGACGTGGGGTAATCACCTAATGTCCGGCTGAGACAGAAGAATCCCCCAGCATCATAGAGAGGTGGCCGGCCCTAATCACATTTGGCATGGGGGCGGGTGGCTGCGAGGAAGTCGCTTGGTGGTCCAGTCAATGGCCCTATAATTTACGGCTGACCAAAGGTCCCTAATGGGGTCTTGGCTTAACTTGGTAAACGTCAGAACGGGACAGGGCACAGTGGCAACACGAAGAAGATGACATGAATTTATACCATGTTGTGTCATTCACACATTAGATGAGCATAGTACAATCTTAAATACTGTCTTATCCTTGGTTTATACTATAGAATTATTTGGTCGTACGACAAGATCGTGGTCTTAAAGGGCATTATGTAATGTGCAAAAACTTGGTGACCAAAGACATCAAGTGACCAAAGACATCAAGTGTCAATTGTGGAGATTTTGGGATTAAAAGTCTTGTGTGAATCTTCCTACAATTCTTGTCACCAGCATGGCAGTATAGGATTACATAAAACTTGTTGAAAACACCCACAGACATGGTTGTGGCAAAGGCAAAATATAGAAGAAAAAAAACGAAAGCAAGCGATACACTTTGCCTGAAGTCCTGCCTATGTTTGAGTTGTGAAAATGTGTTCTTTCAGGAGTCTTCTTCTCAACACTACAGCAGCAGGCAGACTTTGGTCGGTCCACCTTTCATCGATTCTACCCAAAACATTGAAGGCCTTAATAACATCGACCCGCAGGTAAAAAAAAAAACTTTCTTTAATTACTCCATTGTTATAATCTTCTGCATTTGTTATAACTCTGCTGCAATTCGAAATCTTTCCATGTCTCAGTCAGAGCAGCTGTTCTACGTGGGCATGCCCAGCACATACTGCCTCCCACCTATGGACACGTCCATGCCTCATCTGCCCTCCTATGAGAGCGTGCGTAAGAAGGACAGACAGCGGCAGATCCATCTGATGATTGCAGACCGCTTTGGTCTGAATGGACCCATGGAAGCAGAGGTGAGACCCTTTCACCAAACGTGTTTATGAAAGCACAGTTCACGTCTGCGGTGAATTATAATAATCGAATCAGTAGAGTTATTGCTCCGGTCTGCCCTGTAATTGGACTAAATGATAAAGGATTTTGTTGTAGCGATTATCCTCAATTTTGTCTGCGCTGTTATGAGCATGTCACAGTGACGCAGATGCAAACAGCTGCTCACCTGCTCTGTTGCTATGGGATTTCTTTTCTTTTTTTTTTGTAGCCTTTGATGTCAGGATTGTAGAGCGCTCTATGACTGGGGAGTTTCACATAAGTGCATGAACTAATGGAAGGAAAAAAAGGCCTGTCAAACACAATGAATGCTGAAAAGTAAACAGCAAAAGAGAATGTGGTTTATTGTCCTTTTTTATACTCCTCCGTGTGACCCTGTCAATAGCCGCCCCCTCATTTCGTCACTCACGGAATGCTTCCCTCATTCACCAGATTATTAACTTGCTATACCCTAAGAAAACAAGGCAAGAGTCGTACCTTTAAATGGAAAAAAAATATATGGAACGGCTTAACAGAAAGGGAAGGATAAAAATCTCAGCTTTAAGTCCAGCCGGTAGCTGAACAGTGACCTGAAATCTCTATGCAAATGTACTATGCAAATATTGCAGAAAGATTTAACATGGCATGTGGTCTTGTTTGTTTGTTTTAATTAAGATTTGAAGGTCTAGCATTTCACTAACAGACATACTGTAGGAGGGAGCAAATTAAAAACCTGCCTGATACTGACTAATATAAATAACCAGATAAATAATTTATTAACGTCTTCCCCAGTGATGGTATACAGTGGAGTACATAGTCGACTCAATGTGTGGAAAGTGCCCAGGTCATGTGGCTGCAAAAATAAGCCCAAATCATCATCCTTTTACTGCTTGACAGTGGGCATGAGGTGTTTCTGCAGAAAAGCTGTTTGGTTTTCACCAAACATGGAGCTGGACATTAAGGCCAAACAATTCCACTTTGATCTCATTTGTCTGTAGAACATTGTTCCAGAAACCTTGTGCTTTGTTCAGATGCAGTTCTGTGAACCTCAGTCGTGCTTCCATGTTCTCTTTAGACAGAAGAGACTTTCTCTTGGCAACCCTTCCAAACAATTCATACTTGTTCAGTCTTCTTCTAATTGTGCTGTCATGGACTTTAACATTTAACATGCTCAGTGAGCATATACTGTATATGTTATATACAGTGAGGTCAATAAGTATTTGATCACCCTGTGATTTTGCAAGTTCTCTTAGGCCTTGTTCACACGGGCGTAAAATTTTTGGATAAACGAACGCGCCCTGAACGTCCTAGATGTTTATGTTGCGTATTGTAGTGGCGCTCGATTGACTCCTACACTGGCGTTCGTTTGTCTCTGTCTAACGCCAGCCTG
>JAOVVA010000026.1:16144563-16155622 GCA_028565275.1 Leiocassis micropogon | reverse complement strand
CTCCATGATTTCTAAGTAAGAGAACTTGCAAAATCACAGGGTGATCAAATACTTATTGACCTCACTGTATATATACAGTATAACATTCGGCATCACTAGTATCACTAGTTCATTCCTTAAGGTCATTCCAGTTACATGACTGTTAATTAGTTAGCTAATAATTATTTATAATAACTTATTCATATTCATAAAATATTAATTTATTATATTCATATAATATTCATTTAAGTCTTGCCATGTTTGTATTTCACAGAATCCGCCCACATACGAGGAGAGTGTTCGCCAATCTCTTCAGTCACTTCAGTCCCCGGATGCTCCATTCGACCCCATCCCACCACCAGTGATGCCACAAGCTGTTCTCTCTGAGCCTCCGAATGACTTGCCTCCATATGAGGAACTACCTCAGACTCCTGCCTCACCAGAAAGTAATAATGATCCTGATTCAGAGGAAGCTGATAAATGAAGGAGACTTATATTGCTTTAGTCTTTCCAATGACAATAGACAGTAGAAAAACTATCGTTGTCTTCAAACAAATTTAACATGGATTATGGGAATATTCATAAGGCTGGTGCTGCTCAAAGACCAAAGATGTGAAGAAGAACAAGCCTTTATACAAACACTGTAACACCAACGCAGAACCACAAGGAAAATGCTTCCAGTATTCAGGCAAAACCATTGAAGCACACGGAATGTGTCTGTGTGTTTGAAGAACAGTCTACAAACTAAAGTTTTTTTTTGTTTTTTTTTAACAACAAGGCTGCAGATACAGGTGGACACATGGACAACCATAATTCAGCTTTAATAAATGTGACTAAACTTTCTCAGGTAATTTTTAGATGACAGTCTGTTGACATGGTTGATATTGTTTCATTTTCATAAATGTCATACATTTGGACAACCTTTTTTGTATTTTTGCCTTTGTACATGATCACAATAGATTTGGAATGAAGCAATCAAGATGCAATAAGAGCGTAGATCTGAAAATGTTTAACACAAATATTTCTTTAACTGTTTAGGAGTTAGAGACATTTTTTGCGCAATCCCTCCGTTTTCACAGGCTCAAATGTAATTGGACAACTGACTGATAAACTAGTCTGATGGCCAGGCGTGACCTGTTTTCTCATTACTCAATATTAAGGAGATAAAAGGGGTGGAGTTTGTTCCAAGTGCTGGATTTGCATTTGATAGCTGTTCATAATATCTGTCGATATGCAGCCAAAAGAGATGTCAATGCAAGTGTCAGTGCAACTTCAGTAGTGTCTAAATCAACATTATGGGTCCTTCTTAAAAATATGAAGTTCACCGGCCAACTCAGCAATACCAAAAGTCTTGAAATCTTACTGAAGTGGATGATCTATCGTCAAGTCAACAGTCAAGAGCCACTTTCATGAATGTAAATACAGACGGTTTAAATAAATGATGCAAACACAGAGAAGAACAGGAAGGCCAGATTAGACTGTGTTAAAAAAAAAAAGTTAAATTAAGGCTGAAAGTCTACACTTCAATCGTATCTTCATTACTTCATTTCAAATTTGAGGCAAAAATTGAAAAATTGAGTCACTGTCCAAATACCTACACTTCCGCTCAATTTTGGAATCACTTGCAAATTTCTCCTTTTTGTTTTTGATTAGTGATTTATTTTCTACATTCTACAACAATACTAGGGATTTCAAAACTACAACAACAAAAACAGTCAAAGGCTATATTAAGACATGAAGGTCTAATGATCTGGAATAGTTCTTGCAAGAACAGTATTGTGTCACGTGCATTTGCAAATCCCATCAAGCACCGTGATGAAACTGGCTCTCATGAAGTCCATCCCAGGAAAGCAAGACCAAAACTTACCAAAACATCTGCTGCATTTAGAGTTACCAGCCTCAAAAATCACCAATTTACAGCACCTCGGATTAGAGCCGTTATAAAGGCCTTACAGATCATGAATAGCAGGTACATCTCAATATCAACTGTTTAAAGGAGATAATTGCATATTTTGGACACCTACAGCATTGCTTCACAATGTAGAAAGAAATAAAAATGAGGAACGACCATGGAGTTAGAGAGTGACCCCAAACTTTTGAGCGGTAGTGTATTTACCTGACTGTATATATTTTTAGTTTGGTTTTTTTCTGACACCTTGTAATTGTAGTTATTTTCTATTTTATTATTATTATTATTAATATTACAACTTATAACTATATAACTGACTTAATAGTATGACACACACATGCACCATGCACTACTGCTGTGTCCTCTCACATATAGGCTACATTTTTTCAGGGAACATGTTCTAGCTCAAGAAGGTGAGTAAAAAAAAACACACATAAAAACTGTCATCAGGGTTTTTTCTTTCTGAGAATGCATCAAACAGTTTGCATAGCTTTGGAACAGAAGTAGTGGTATATGTCCAGACTTTAAACAAATCTCCACTGGCATTGGCAGTTTAGGAATGAGCTTACATTGTGTCTGGGAAGTTGTCTTTTACCGTCAGTTCTCTCAAATAGGAATTAAAATATAATTATCTAATCAATAAATGAATGAATCAAAGATCAGTCGAAGGACGAAATTAGTGAGAAAACCTTATTGATCCAGCATCTGTATTCTCAGGTGACACTTTAAACCTATAAACCATAACCTCTCTGACTGAAAGGACGCACCTGAACACACTCGTTTTTCTTTGTTTCTGGATCTCTTTGCATTTAGCAAAATTCGCCTGATTTGCAATTCAGTTCATTTGAATTTGCTTTGGCAGCCAGTGGGTGGAGTGGTACAGCAGATAGTCATCATTGCTTATTCGAACACATTTTAAGTTGGACATTTTACGAACCCTTAATTTTCAATATTAAGTGAAGCAATGTGACTCCTTGTGCAAATGTTATTTCCCTTATTCTGTGTACAGTATATCATTAAAATCAGTGATGGCAATTTGAGAGCAATATGTCTGGCGTAGGTGTAAATGTAAGATATGTTGTAAAAAGTAAAAAAAAATATTCTTGTATTTGCTCTTTCTCTTATTTTTCCTGCTCAGTCAATCTCCATAAAGCCTTTCTGCAGGCTGAAGCTGCTGAATTGATGTTTGTTAAACTGCGCCTCCTAGCTGCATGTGCAGAAACACCATATCTGGCCATAGAGCTAGTAAATGCTTGAACGAGCTTTTGAGAACTTTCCAGATCTACAAATGCTCTTAAAGCTCCTATTGTTCTGTAGTAAGTGCTGTAAGCGTCTGCCTTTAAAGACAGCTGCTGTTGGCCCTCAGGGAGAAAGTCACTGCAGTGTCGACGATGCTGGGATGCTGGGAACGTAACAGTTGGGTAATCTCTTAAACAATTGTCCTCAGTGTAACATGACCGTTCAGGTCATGGATCATCTAAGACATGGCTAATTAAAACGAGGAACCATGGGGAGAGTCTACTTCATCACTGATGTTCCTCTGTTTCATTAAGGAGGAGTTAAAGATAAAACTTCTTTAGATTTAAAATGGTTGTTGGATAACCTGACTAATGTCTAAGGAAAAGAGTTGATAAAGTACTTAATGTTCTAACACTGTTATCTGTATTACCTTCGTTTTGAAACTCTGGAGACATCTACCATTTTTCTAACAAAAAATTCATTATCAATAAAGAAAAACTACAATATTATCAGCCAAAACACGATGTTGGTGTCTTTTAGGTCATACATAGAAAATGTGTGTGTCAAAGGAGCTACTTCTGAAGTTAATGCAACATGGAAGTGACCAATCTTGTGTCTTCAGCAGTTTGGAGAGATGTTTTTATATATGCCCCCAAAAATGGCCATTATTTAGCGTTATACTGTCTCGCTGCAAACAATAATAATTAAAAATGCTAATTATTTATATTTCTTTATGAGTATTGATACTAAAATTAGTGTAAGCTTCTAGAGGCATATGACCAGTAAAAACTTTTGCCTAAATTAAAGCATTCCGGTTTTTGGAATGCTGACATTAAGGCCAAACAAAAATTCATGTCAAATTCATGTTGCAATATCTTAACAATTTTTGCATTTTAGAATAATATACTTTTTCAAGCCTTTTGTCTTTTCATGTGAAATTTAAATTGGCCAAGTTTCATCTGAGTGACAATTAAGATCAATGAAAGATTTGATTTCAAAAAAAGTTACAGACACTACATAAAAGAGCGGGAAATTGTATTAGCAAATGTGTTTCTTTTTATCTGATAAAAATATAAATGTGTATGCATATTTGCAAAAAATGAAGCATGGATCAAGAGATAAGAAGCATTAAGTATTATGAAAAATGCTGTTATATGATCTTAGCTAAAAATTCACTTTTTCACCAAGGTGAGACACTTTTTAGCACCAATACCATGTTATAGCCGCATGTATTAGGCAGCAGTGAGCACTAATTATGTGAAGAATCAGATACATTCTGGTTAGATAAATGAATTATTATCTTGATTAGAGAAATTAATTAGTCACAGTTAAGATGAGGTCAGAATATGAAGTCGTGCTATGACAGTGGGTTTATGTATTATCTTAATCACAAAACTCTGCTCATGACTTTAATGAAGATAATAAAACACAATGAGGATTTGGTTTTCTATCATAGCAAAATAATTATAAAACACAGTGGTTCAATGAAGTGGAGAGCATTTATCACCATGGAATAAATTATTTTTCAAAAACATCCCATGGTGTTCACGTACACTTCAACAATTTATTTCTTAATAAAAGGCATGTCATCTTTCAACCAATAGTTATAGTATACCTAATTCCAAAAAGAAATTGGGACAAGGCAATAAAAACAAAAAGAAGTCATCTCTAGAGCAATTTCACCTTGTACTATATTGAAAACACTGCAAATCATTAGTTGATGATTTACCATGCAAATTTAATTATATTTTAAAAATATGCACTCATTTTAAATTTAGTAGCTGCATCATAATGTTGGGACAAGGCTACTTTAAGACTAAAAGGAGTTTTAAAGAAAGATTTAATCCTTCTAGAGCATGGATTGGATTATACAATATTCAGGGTAATATTCCCCAATATCATCAAGAAACTCAAGGAAACCCATCAAACCTCAATGCGTAAAGGGCCGAAAAACCACGCCTGAATACGAGTAATCTACGATCCCCCAGTCATATCCCTCAGGATATCATGATCTGAGCTCAGGAACACTTTGATAAACAAATGCAACTTAATATTTATGGAAGCCATACATCAATACTGTCCAGAGGTGTCACAGACTTCTCTGGGCTCCGTATCATCTGAGATGGACAATGTCACACTGGAAACGTGTTTTATTGTCCAATGAGTCAACATATCAAATAGTTTTTGGAAAGAACAGCCGTCATGTCAAAGCGGAAAAGGAACAGCCAAGCTGTTATCAGCATCAGGTGCAAAAACCAGCATAAATCATAATATGGAGTGTGCCAGTGCCCGTGCTGTGGGTAAATTACATATCTGTAATGCAGAAAGATATGTTTTTTGGACCAACGTATGCTGCCATCCAAACATCACATTCCACTCGGATTACACATAGATAACTGCTAAACACAGTGGCCTGTCTGCTCCAAATGAGGATGTGTGGTGCATTATGAAGTGCAAAATAGCAGCTGAAGACCTGCATAATGGAAGAAATGTCTGGACTGATTGGACTTGCTATGGTTCCTTCACACATGTGTTGGAGCACACCAAAAATCAACCGCACTGAACACTTGGAACATTGGACATTTGCAATTGCAAGTTGCACAGAACATATATGCTGCACATTTCTGGTTCAATTTACATATAAATGAGGACTGCTATTGCACTTTAAAGATGGACAATATCACTGCTGCTCGTCCTTTCATTTTACCCTCATGACCACCCATATTGCTGCTGTTTGCTCATTGCACACATTGCACATTCCATATACTTCATACAGTTCATACAGTTTTAGATTTTATATTTACATTCTTTTCTATTGGCATTATTTTCTTTTCTTTCTTTTTAAGGTCACAAACAGTCGTGTAAGCATTTCACTGCATATTATACTGTGTCTGGTTGTGTATGTGACAGATAAAAATTTGAATTTGAATTTGAGCTCCCACTAGACAAGCTAGTACCCGTTATCTCATAGCACTTTTGGGTTCTCTCTTGAAGTTTGTCCTGTGACACACAAACCAGAAAGACACAGAAACCACATCTGGCCTCTTCCACGTCACAAAGGTACTGTATGTTTCGTACACCCGAGACTCCATCCATAATAAATAAATGTCTAATCATAGACAGCGTAACCATATCAACAAATAAAGGTTGTTCCTTAACATTTTTTTTCTGTTAATTATTAGCCACCACCATACAAATCCCTGGAAATTACTTGTTACTATTATACAATAGATAATATATTAGACCAAGAGCATTACGTAATTATAAACCTGTGCCTTGCATTATGTTCAGTGATATTGTCAGAGCTGCTGTTGTACCACCAATCAGACTCCAGAATTGCCAACACTGCAATGTAAGGACGAAGATATGTATATTTTGTCTCATTATGAACTCTAAAATAGACCGACTTTACTGTCAGTGTAGCATAACCTTTTTATAATCAGTGCCAAAAGACCAGATTTACACTTAGACATTATGTCTCCCAACATAAAAATGAAACATAATAGAATTCAATAAAATAAATTTCTTACATTTAATTTATTGTATCACATTTCTACAAAAATACAACTTGTGCATGTCCAAACTAAATTTCAGTGCCAGAAAAAGGCTGATAAACAGAGGTCAACATGTTATGAATTATAATATTTAAAACACAGAAACAAAAGGACACCAAGCAGATTTATGAATATTGCAGACATGGAAGCAGTAAGAAATGCTGAACAGATTCTAGAGCCACAGCCATGATGAATTGGGATCAGTAAAGAAAGTGACCAACTAGTGTACACTAGTGGCCAACATTAGTACTATAGCTCAGAATATATACTGTACACACTGATCAGCCATTAAAACATTAAAACCACCCAAGTTTTGGGTTCCCCTTCCGTCACCCCTTGAGAAAGACCACTGGAGTTTTCTGTGGTCTCTGGCAGCATTAAATTGGCAACAGATCCTGTGGGTTGCTGGGTGGGCCTCTGTGGATCAGACTTGTTTGTCCAGTGTATCCCATGGGTGCTTGATCACATTGGGATCTGGGGAGTTTAGAGGACAAGTTGGGCTCTTTGCCTGCTGGGCTCCATGTTCTGGTGTCTTTCTATTATGGCTAGCGGTGACTTTTCTTTTTCTTTGGGATCGGACTGAATGGGCTAGCCTGAATGGGTGAGCCTTGGGTGGGCATAATCCGGTCACCAGTTTATTAATTCATTCATTAACTCATCTTTTATACCACTTATCCTGTACAGGGTTGCGGGGGGGCCTATCCTAGGAGACAAGGCAGGGTACATCCTGGACAAGGTGCCAATTACTTGTGTGCCACTACAAGCAATTTGGGGATGCCATAAACCTAATCTGAATGTCTTTGGACTGTGGGAGGAAGAAAACCCTCCAAGCATGTGGAAGACACGCAAAGGCAGGACTTATCCCCTCGACCTTGGAGGTGCGACACAACAGTGCTAACCAGTAATTAATTTGCCTGGCGATGTTATTAATGTGTATTATGGTACTGTATACTATATGAACAAAAGTATTTGGCCAAATCTGCAATGACACTGTATCCAAATACATACACTCCAATATGGAGTTGGTCTCCCCTTTGCAGCTATAACAGCTTCCACTTTTCTTGGAAGGCTGTATACAAGATTTCGGAGTGTTTCTGTGGGAATTCGTGCCCATTCATTCTGTAAAGCATTTATGAGGTCAGGCACTGATGTTGGATGAGAAGGTCTGACTCGCAATCTCCGTGCCAGTTTATCCCAAAGGTACTCGATGGGGTTGAGGTCACGGGGCTCTGAGAGGACGAGTCAAGTTCTTTCACACCAAACTTCAATCAAACGATGTCTTTATAGTCCTTGCTTTTTGCACAGTCATGTTGAAGTAGAAAAGGCCCTCGGTATGATGAAGCATTAAGAATGCCCTTGACTGGGGATAAGGGGCCTGATTGAAAAACCTGAATTCAGTAATAAACAGGTTTGGCCAAATACTTTTGTCCATATAGTGTATGTTCTTGATACAGAACTGATTTGTATGAGAAAATATTTAGTCAACATTTAATCCATAATTTAACATATGTAACTCTAATCTAATTATATAAACGTGACACGTCGTGTTTTAAAAATGTCAAAAATGAAAAGAAAAAAAAAAGAGACAGAGAAAGTAAAATAAAATATGAACAATTGTTAATTAAACGTGTTCCTGGCGTTAACCCCGCCCCATCGTCATAACTGCATCCGGAAGTCACTTCATTTCAAATCCCTCCCTACACCCTAGACCAGAGCACTACACCACGTGACGCTCGTGCTCTATGTAGCGCACTACACTTTCCCCACGACGTTATTTGGGAGTCGGCCGCCTCGAGCTAACGGAGGTCCGTGAATGTAAACAAGGTCAGTTGATTCTCTGCAGCGCGTGCGGGCTCAGGTGCAGTGTGTGTGTGTCTCTGTGTGTGTGTGTGTCTCCTGCTGTGTCTTCAGCTCTCTGCACAGATTATTAAAGCCTGAACAGCTCCACAGGTACGTCTTTCAGTGCGAATTAATGCTCGTAATACTGCTCTCAAGCCGTACAAAATGACTTTGCAGTTTTTTAAATTTTATTTTAAATTCAGATATTATCAGTATGTACAGCAGTGATTTGCTTTATAGAGATTTTTTCCGGTCTGCACTCGCGTGAGGATTTGTGTATTTTTTTTAATATATATATTATTATTTATCACGAGATAAAAAAAAAAGAAAAGGCGTTGCAATGTCACTTGAAGGTTATCATCAATATCCAGGAGTGCCGCAGTGTCTGCGCCCTCCCTGCGCTTCCAGTCTGGAACAACTCTCCCCAGACTGGTGGAACTGGGATAGACTGTAGGGAATTTTAAATCATCAATGATGACCTGATATGGTTGACTAGATTAATAGAAAAGATATAAAAACTTGATGTGATATCAGTGCATGTACAGTGCTGTGCACTTGAGTCTGTACATTTTGTTCACTCTTATTTTTCTGTATTTCAATGTCATTTCTAATACATGCAATGCAAAAGCAAAAAAACAAAACAAAAAAAAAGCATGCAAGCTTTAATGCATGGTTGATTTGTGCACTAGTATGAGAAATTCATACTTCCCGTTCATTTTAATTATCCTTCATCTTCGGTTCATTACATACTGTAGCATAACGTTACGTCTCATTGGCTTTCACAATCTCTGATAGAAATCTAGCCGTGATGTATCTTTTATAGAACATCTCGGTCTGGTGTCCCATTCGCATGCGTTCTTGGGATAAGCTCTGAACTCGAAAATGTATTTTATTTCCTAGTTGCAGACATATCAGTTCTACATATAGTAACATTTCACTTTTTCACATTACTACTCCAGGAATCATATATATATATATATATATATATATATATATATATATCCCTGAGCATGATGTTATACTGTAATTACGACTGAATGATACTATCCTGGCTTCAAATACTATACTGTAAGTGTTGCCTTTAGATTTGAGACATTGTGCTGAGTTAATTTTCTGCAGCGTGCCGTGCTGGCTCAGCTCGAGATGACAGCATGGTTTGCAGTCCTGTCTCTGCATTATGCCTTTCTCCATCTTTAGATTGGTTAAAATATAATATGAAAGGACCTTAAAAGATGTACATTGATAGATTTGTGCCACTTGATGCAAAGGAAATCGAATTACCAATTACCAATTCTATCAATTGTAGTGGTCCGTAAGAGGGACCATTTAATACTCTCTTAACTCACCAGTTAAGAGAAAAAAAATGATTAGATTCATGATTCGATGTGTAACTACATACAGATGGGAGATTTTATTTTAAGTTTTTTATTTTAAGGTACAATGGCATTATCATGAGCTAGTGTCCTGAGACCTTGAGTGTGCACTCAAGGGAATGATGCGCAGTCACAGCTTTTTTGTTTGTACTCGGTTGCAAAAGGGGCGGTGCTGTGGCTTAGTGGTTAGCACAGTCGCCTTGCACCTCCAGGGTTCGGGTTCGATTCCCTCCTCGGAGCCTGTGTGTGGAGTTCGCATATTCCCCCTGTGCTTGATGGGTTTCCTCTGGGTGCTCAGATTTCCTCCGACAGTCCAAAGACATGCAGATTAAGCTAATTGGCCAAAATTCCCTGTAGTGTGTGAATGAGCGTGTGTGTGTGTGTGTGCCCTACAATGAGTTGGCCTTCCATCCAGAGTGTCCCCTTTCTCATGACCTAAGTCTCCTGAGATGGGCTCAAGGTCCCCCGTAACCTTATATACAGGCTAAAGTGGTACAGATGATGAGTGAGTGAGGGAGTGGTTGGAAAAAACAATATCTGTCATGTAAACTACAGCAATGCGTAGAATGGCAGCAATGAATGAATGGATGAACGCTGCAAATGAGTCACAGAGCTCCGCACAAGTATCCAGTATGATCTCATGTTAATTAAGTGGTCTTTTTTTATCCCATGAGCATCAGATTTGAAATGGGATTCCCACGGTGATGAAAGTAAATGCCACCCACTCCTATGCCTTTCCTGTTGTGTGCTGCAGGATCCAATCATAATTAATGCACATCTATAATGTGGTGTGGACTTGTTGTGTGAAACTCACTTTGTGAGGTGATTTGTGATTATCAGGCATGATTACACATTTTAACAATTTTTTATTTTTTTTAAAACTATTTTCACGGCTTGGATGGTATTCAGGGATTTTTGTTGCGTGCAAAGGCACCAACCAGGAAGTGACTCATATCTTGACAGTGCTTTGACTTTTGGTACTCTTGAAGTCACGGTCATGCCCGCGGTAATACCAGGTAATACCTCCAAAAGAAATAATAAAGAATCGCTGGGTAAATTTAACCCTCATGGATTTTACAGACCACATTTACGAATAATTGCGCAAAAACATAACGCAAGCTTTTAAAATTAATTAAAAGAAGCTTCGAGGCAGAAGATTTTGCCTC
>JAOVVA010000026.1:16124094-16137033 GCA_028565275.1 Leiocassis micropogon | reverse complement strand
AATTATTTTTATGTATTTATTTTTTGGGGCTGTGAAACGAATAATTTGAGTTTCCATTATTTCTTATGGGAAAATTCAATTTGGTTTACGAGTATTTTGAAATACGAGCCCGGCTTCCGGAACGAATTATGCTCGTAATCCAAGGTTCCACTGTATTGTTGTAGTCATTCTAATGCTAACATTGTTTATAAGCATCAAAGTGTCAATATTTTCACAAGTTATAACTGACAGTTACTCAGTTTGGCAGTTAAATTATACCATACTGTAGTTACAACTGCTTTTCTGAAAATAGGAATAAAAAATAATCATTTATATGAGTAATTTTAGATCGCATTAAGCTTTTGCACCTAATGTATTAAAATAATGATTGCCGTTTTTTTGTATGTTATTATTTGATGTACAGACATATAAAGTATTACAAATATGCTCTGACAGAAAAGGCCGCTGCAGACTGATGGCTGGCCAGAGAAGAGCGACTGGAAGGAGCTGTCTGTGAGCAGCGAGCAGGATGTAGAGAGCGCAAAAAGGCTAATCATGACCTGGATCAAGGACCTGAGGGCCCAGCCGGAGGTAAACACAGACAAACACCAGGGTTACATTAAAAGACACAACTTCCTCCTTTACCAGTTTTACATCATGTTTGTCCATGCTAGCATGGGTTTCTTTCAGGTTCTCTAATTTCTAAAAGCTATTACCATTAGGCAGCCTCGCTGTGTTAACTTACTCCTTAGCTACACGGTGTATGTTTGCATTTCACGCTTTCCCAGACCCTACAGTGCCGTGAAACGTCTTCATGTTTAGTTTTGTTACCTGCAGTTCATTTGAAACACTTCTTCTCTGCTGGTTTCTGTAGCAGAGCGTATGGCCTGGTGAGCAGGTGATGGCGGTGCTGGAAGATCTGGAGAAGCAGTGGCGGCGAGGCCGTGTCCCGACTCTGCAGGCTGCCATGGAGCTGATCTTCTGGACTCTGATGACTAAGGAGCTGAACAAGGTGAGGACCTTACAGCAAGAAATAGGAATAAAATGAAAGGGGTTGAGTGATCAAAACTGTTAAAGATGTTTGAAAGTGGTTTGTGATTGAAGTGTCTGTATTTCAGGAGACCATTCCTCAGCAGTGGCTCATCTGGAAGCAAAAGAGTCAGAAAATCGGTAAGACATACAAAGTGCTTATTGTGCATGTGTTGCATTTATATACGCTGATCAGCCATAACATTACTGTATACCTGCACCTAAGGCTCACCAAAGTCCAGTCTGTCTCAGAAACTACAGAAAAGCCAATGCAACATAAATCGCACACAAAAAACTGACTGTTGGCTATGAAGGAAAGGCACCAGAACAGTCAGTGCATCACAGCCTGCTGCACACGGGGCCCAGCAGGCAAAAAGCCCAAGGTTGTTGACCATCAGGTCCCAATCTGATGAAGCACCCATCAGACAAACAATGCTGACCCGCCCCCCGCGGAACCTAAAACTTTAGTTGCCTATAATGTTAATAATATCATGGCTGATCGGTGTTTATTTTCCTTCTTAGTCCAATTTATTTCATCAGGTGAGACAGCAACTGCGCACACACACTCGGTTAGAGGTCTGAGCTATAAGGTCTCTAGTGAGATTTGATTGCAGTTTTAAACTAGACATTTATATCATTCTCTAGTAATAGTAGTCTTCTGTACAAATGTACTAATGGGTATGAAATGCGTTTCACTTTCAGGTGCTACTCCTTATATTCCTCAGTCTGGTAAGTCAGTTCATCATACTATTCGTACATAATACAGTATAACAGAGTGGTTGATTTAGATATAGGACAACACATAATTGTTTTTTTCCTTGTCTTTATCAGTATGGGACTGGATCTGTGATGCTGCAGGTTAGTCATCATATTAGTAATATGTGTGTCTATGAGTTGAATTTTGATTGACTTATACAAGCGTTTCTCCTCTGACAGTGGAGGTGACTCTCGACTTGGACACGGCGAACCCGGACCTTCTGATTTCTGCTGACGAGAAGCGCATGCGCTGCGGTTTCGACCGCCAAGAAATTGCCAATTACCACCAGCGCTTCGATGGCTGGTGGTGCGCTGTGGGCACCGAGGGCTTCAGCTTGGGTCGGCGCTACTGGGAAGTCGACGTGGGCGAGATGGACTGGAGGCTGGGCGTAGCTAAAGAGTCCGCGCTGCGCAAGGGCTTCAAGTCGCTCAACACCAACACGGGTTACCTGACCCTGCGTCTGGAGCGAGGCAACGAGCTGAAGGCGCTCACCGTGCCCTTCACCACACTCCCAGAGTCCCTCATCCCACGCAGGGTTGGAGTCTACCTGGATTACGAGCACGGCCAGCTGTCGTTCTACGACGCCGAGCGCCACTCGCACATCTACACGTACAACGAGCGCTTCGACGAGAAGCTCTTTCCTCTCTTCGGTACGGTGGAGATTGTCAGTGACCTGGTGATCAGATCCCCCGGTGACAGGGGTAACTGCCTGTGCCTCTGGGGCTGAGGGTCCGACCCTGACCCGGCGTTTTTTTTTTTTTTTCCCTAAAATTATTGGCACCCCACAATACTTAGTGAATGGGTAACAAGTCGTCACCTAGTGAATGACAGCAATCCTTAGTTCTGTTAAGCTCTGTATAGCTCTGACCACTGAGTTAACAGTCTCTTCTTGCTGCTGCTGCTTCTATTGTACTTGCTGTAGTACGACGTGCACCTTATTAGAAAGCGATCTGCGCACTTTCATGTACTTGACAAATGATTATGTATTAGCTGTGATGTGAGATAGAATTCCAGCCATAAAAATGCACTTTCTGTGAATAACAAGTCTAAATAAAGTTCTTTATGCTCAAACCACTTTCTGTTGTGCTGATTGAACTTACTGTGGCTTAAAAAACGTAGTGGTACAAAACTTGATCTTGGTTTCTGTCCCAAGATGCTTTTCTGCTCATGTTAAGATGTTAGAGTGTTTACTAAGAGTTATGCATCTTTATGCATGACATGGCACAGGTGCACGTGTTCATACAGTACTAAAGTGGATAGTAAATGTAAATTTACACACCAAGTAATTCTAAAAATGTCATCGTACAGTACAGTAGATCAGGGAACATTTGGGCAAATCCATGCCTTTTTAATAGCTTCATTTCCGAAGTAGTTTACACAGTTTAGTAAGAATACATATTTATTTTCATTTGGCATGGAGGGCAGACAGGTATCATGTCAGTATCATTTATGATGAAAAAAATAAACCACATCCATTTTTAACTAAAGCAAATAAATAACTGAGGAATCCGCGAAAACAGAAGTGTTTTTATTCATAGCTGTTAGTATTTTACCCTCTGTAAATTATCTGGATATTGTCCATAATTATCTGGACAATATTGTCCACCATCTAAAATAGCAGCTAGGATGCTAATGCTACATCACAGTAATAAACTGGTGTCCTGTTGGCCCAGTAAAGTAAAAAAAAAAAAAATCTCAGCACTTGGCGTTAAAGTGCACTAGTAGGAGCGAAAGCAGGTCAGTTGCTGAAATATGTTGCCTTGATATAACAGCAGCCTCTGATATGCACATCCAGACCCTGAGAGAGGGGTAGCTTTGCCCAAAGGTAGCTGAGGCACAGGGAAAAAGGTTAAAGTGGGAAGCTCTATCTGTCCTCCTGTCCCGCACTTCCGTTTGCTGCGTCTTGCAGGTGTTTCCAGTCCGTCTCGTTTTCGCAGCGCTGGATGCTGCTGAAGAGACGCTTGATTATGCTCTTGGCCTCCATTTTCACTGAGGAAACAGACAACCAAGAAACATATCACATGTTTATAATATCACATATTAGTCTCAAGATACAGGAATAATCGCAGGCTCAATCATAAAGGTCTACTGCCTTAATCATGGAGTTAGAACCATGGAGAGGGAAATAAATGGCACATGTCATGTGATGTGTTTTAGCCCTTCATTTTGCCACTTCTTTGGTTCATGCCATTAGTATGTTGAGTTTTTGATTTTAAACGTAGCTTTGTTTTGCACTGCAGTCATACCAAAGTTCTTCCACAACGATGTGCGAGACTGATAAAGTCTAAAGGGAAATAATTGCTTCAGGTTATTGCTGCAAAAGGCGGATCTACAAGTTATTGAATCATGGGGGGGGGGGGGGGGGGGGGGGGGGGGGTACTTAGTATTGCACACTTTTTTTTTCTTGAGGTTGCACAAGCTGTTTGTCGAATTTGCCAAATACTAAGATCCACTATTTTTATCATCATGTTTTTACACAAAACCACACAGAATTAAAAGACGGGGTAGTAATTTTTGAACCTGACTGTATATGAATTTCAACCGGGTTATAAAGATATTCATTTTCCTCCCAAAAAAAGATTAGAGGGTCATTCCGGTGGGCTGCAGGAGCACTACACCCATATCCATTACCTCACTATCCTACCAATTAAATCCTTCTTCACTGCCATCCTCCATCTTTAATGAAGTGATCCTGTGCTGTTCACTTGATCTGATCAGCCAAAAAAAAAAAAGGAAGAAATCAGATTTGGGCCAAAGCATGGAGGTGTAGTGGTTGTCAGCTTGCACCTCTAGGGTCCGGGTTCAATTCCCACCTCTGTATGTTTGGAGTTTGCATGTTCTCCCCGTGCTTGATGGGTTTCCTCGGGGTACCCCGGTTTCCCCCCAAAAACATGCAGATTAGGCTAACTGGTATTCCCAAATTGCTCACAGTGGATTGGCACCCTGTCCAGGGTGTACCCCGTCTCATGCCCCAAGTCTCCTGGGATAAGCTCCAGGCCCCCCACGACCCTGAATACTGTACAGGATAAAGTGGTATAGGCGATGAGTGAATGAGTGAGATTTGGGCCACATTTGCCTGCAGGGTGAGCGTAACCACGCTCAATGATGTATAATCCAAATATCTGAGGTCTGAGGTTTGTCTTGGACATTGTTCAATTTTAAATCTTTTTCCCCTTTAGGTGTCCTTTGGCTCGCTCATTGGAGATCGAAATCTACATCCGGATTTCTGTAAAGCTGCTTTGTCGCTATATCTGTTGAGACAAATGCTGAAATTGAGTGTTTTGTGGTTTGTTCTGAGGAAGGGCTGCTTTCCAATAACATTTTTAAACGTTTTTTGCCATCTATTAGGCTGGATTATAAACTCGACAACACCAGAAATTAACTAAACACTAGATACGTTTACATGGATGATATTTTTTCAATCCGATTAAAGTGTTTGATAGTGATGGGTCGTTCATGAACAATTCGTTCTTTTTGAACGAGTCTTTAACGTGACTCGATTTGTGAACGATTAGTCTCAGAAAGTGATTCATTCATTTTCTATTGGGTGTGCACGCGTAAAGCATCGCAAAACCTCCATAGGTTATGTACAGGAAACAGAAATGAGTAGTTACCTTTGAGTCTTTTGGTCCGAATCGTTCATTCTTCTCAATGAGTCTTCTAGTCCGAGTAGTTCGTTGTTTGACTCCCATTGACGCTATGCAGCGCAATAGATTCAAAAGAACGAACGACTCGGACTAGAAGACTCATGAGAAGAACCGTTCAATTCTGTTTCCTGTGTAAACGCACTGCATAGCGTCTATGGGAGTCACGTTACAAAAGAACAAATGAATCGTACCAGAAGATATGAGAGTTGAGCTACTCGTTCAGTTTATCATAATATGACCTTAGCTATTTTTTTGTTTTGTTTGTGTCAAAGGCAAGAAATTTTCATTTCAAAATCAAACAATTAATTAAAAAATTATTTAGTGGTGTAAAGATTTGTCTCTGAAATAATGTCAGAAGAGTTATTTATTTATTTATTCTGCATGGAAAGGTAAATAGGTTCTTCAATTAATTCAATGAAACATATTGATAATTACATCCCATAATTTCTTCTTACCTTTGACTCGATCCTTAGCTTTTCCTTCTACGAGCAGGTGAGAGAGGAAGCGTGCAAATGACTTGAACAGGTCCTATACAGAAAAAAAAAACAATCCTGAGCCTTTAATGTGATGTCCCACGTATAAGGTAAGTATATAAAGAGACACTGATGCTCACCTTTGTGGCGAATTTGCCCTTTTTGTAGAAAGGATCCAGGATTCTCACAACAATATCAGCTGCTTCTTTCAGAGTCACAGGCTGGAGTGACACGCGGTTGACATCGCTGTCTGCCTCCATCTTTCTCTCTTGCACCACAGGGTCAAAGGTCACCCTGCGCTTGTTGTCAGGTAGACGACTGCATTTGGCGGGGGGATGGATGTGTGACTCTCCGTCCTTACATGGCTAAATGGCAGGAAAAATACACAGTACGTGAGATAGATGCGAACACTTAGATATTTGGAAATTTGTTCAGATTAGTTCCGAATTTGCAGAGGGAAAACCATTTGTGGTCAGAACATAAAAAAAAAAAAAAGGAAACATTTCCTATAATGCTTTAGTTAAAGGCTGCGTAACGTATACTTCATATAAGCCCTGGGTTACAACTGCCAGAAATCTACACCCACACACACACACAAGTGAGTACACCCCTCTAATTTCAGCAAACATTTTGGTACATCTTCTCAAAGGCCAATACTATAGAAATGAAACTTGGATATATTTTAGCGTAGTCAATGTACAGCTTGTATAACTGTATAGATTTACTGTCCTCTGAAAATAACTCAACATACAGCCATTATTGTCAAAATAGCTGACAACAAAAGTGAGTACACCCTAAGTGATAACAGCTGTACATCTTTAACCATGCAAAGTCACATGTCCTATTTAGTCTCCAGACCTGAACCCTATTGAGCACCCGTGGAACATCTTCAACCGGAAGGTGGCGAAGTGCCATGTGTCTAACATCCAGCAGCTCCGTGATATCACTGAAGGAATGGAAGAGGATCCTAGAAACATGTACAGCTCTGGCGAATTCCATGACCAGGAGGATTAAGGCCGTGCTAGATAACAGTGGCGCTTACACACATGTTCACTTAGGGTGTACTCATTTTCGTTGCGAGTTATTTAGACGATAAAGTCTGCATGTTGAGTTATCGTTAGAGGACAATAAATCTGTACTGCTATACAAGCTGCACATTGACGACTCTAAAGTAGATGCAATTTTCATTTCTATAGTATTGTCGCTTGAGAACATATAATAAAGTGGTTGCTGAAAAGTGAGGGGTGTACTAACTTTTGTGAGATACTGTATAATGCATAAGCATTTATAAACACATCTTACATTGTATCTGGTATGTCATAAAGACTTCTTTCTTCAGTCTCAAGATGACATGAAACCTGAGTCTAGTGACGTGGATTTCTATTGACTGACCTACCTTACAGCATGACTTGAACCAGTGCACTATTTTGGATCGTTAGAGTTTCATGGTAACATAATGACAGAGTTATGTTTATATTCTATGTGCCTGTGGTCCTGTAGTGAGTTAAATCTGATGATGGGATTTTATGAAACCTTTAGACAATGCATTAGATGATATGGTGAACTTTGGACACGCCCTTCTAATTCCATGGTCTTTCCTGATTTCCTTTTCTTGCTGAAGGCTTTTGATATTAAGATGTGTTTAAGATCTAATCTGAGGTGCGGTTAATTGGTGATTTCTGAGGCTGGCAACTCTAAATTAAGTTCTTCATGAGAGCTGGTTTCATCATGGTGCTTGATGGGTTTTGCAAATGCACCTGACAATAAATACTGTTCTTTGTGTCTTAAAAAAACAACAAGTGTTTTTGTTGTTGTTGTTATTATTTCTTAATTGCCTTACTGTATATGGCACTGTTTGGAAATCTCTAATCTTGCTCTACAAGTAGAATGTAGAAAAATAAATCCCAGAATCTATTATCTTATATGGGTTATAATATCATAATGATATGGCTTAGTGGTTTACACCGTCACATGGCTCCTCCATGGCTGAGGATTTTAAACTCTCCACTGATCTGTGTTCATATGGAATTCATATTGTGCTCTGATTTCTTTCACATGAGGTGTAGGCTGATCGGTATTTCCAAATTGCACAAGTTAAGCTGTATAGATACTGTAATGGATGGCTGGAGGGATACATTGATGTAGCTCATCCCAAAAAAAGCATTGTAAAACTAGCTTCTATTAACACTTGATCTACTTGATGCAGGCTTTTTGTCAACTTGAAATTGGCAAAAGCAATCTTCAGAATGTATGGTCTGATTGAAACAGCTGTTCCCATCATTATGTGAAACTAGAAGGACACTGAGATCAGTCAGCTGCTGTAATGTTTTAATGTAACCCAGCCTGGAAAGTGTTATAACAAAAAACCTTTTTAAAAACGTTACTTTTTTTAATGCCTTTTGTTAATTTGCCATTAAAATTGAAGAATGAAATCTTTATGACACATGTCGGAATAAACATTCCCGAGTCTTTATGTACGGTAATGTCTCTTCATTTTACCTCTTCTAGTTGTATTTTGGCATCAGACCGTGACCTCTTCCTAGAGTAAGAGTGTGGGAAAGAGCAGAAAAAACACTGAGAACATTCCAGTCAGTTCCTATGTGATCAAAAACGCTGCAAAGGAAGAGACAAAGTACCCTTTAGCCTCTAGCATTGTTCTCTCCTCAAGACCCGATGTAAGCTCATCAGCCCTGTTCATCTCCATGTCAGGAGTGCTCATATCCATGGGGAGAACATCCATTGTCTGGGTCACATCAGGCCTTAAATTCTTCTCAATGCTTTCCATATTCATGGAACATCCATTTTGAGTCTCAGTGTTACTGGTATTCAAAGTAACATTGTGGTTGTGTGGAGCTTCCACAAAGACGCATGTTACCTCAGGTTCTAAGACTATGGCATCTCCATTCTTTGGTGTTTCGTCCATCATCTTTTTCCCAAAGTACTGCGAGATACGGTGTGAATTTTTGGCTGCATCTGCTAACTTCTGCTGTTTCTTGCTCAGGACTTTGCCCAAACTCTTGCTGGGGCTGGAAGACGACGGAGAGTCAGATGGAAATGTTTTACTTCTCTTTGGTTCAGGCTTTGCTTCCTGCTCCTCTTCACTAGCAGCAGGTTCTTGACTCAGGGGTGCTGGTGTTGGTGTCTCATTTTTGGAAGTTTTCAGAAACTCTGATGCGGTCTGGAAGAGGGTGGAGGAGCCACGGAATCCAGCACCCACACGCTTTCGCTTCAGCTGTGAGAACAGAAATGAAACAAACACAGTAGTGAAATGCACCTCTTAAGCAAGTAAGTAAAATTAAGCACTTATTTCCTACCCTTAAACTTGGGTACTCTTGTCTGTGACAAAGAAGTATCCTTACAAAATCACAGATTCAATGTTATGCCTTCTCATTTACCAACTTCTCATTTTCGGTCCAGTTCCTGTACCTGTCCATTTTCAGAAGAAGAATTATTTTGAAAGTATTTTGAGCCACACAGTGACCTTTGAATCTTTCAGTCATTTGAAGCATAAAAAGCATCTAACTTAAGGCAAGAACCAGTGAGAAACAGGTGCAGATGATGACAGATGATCAGGCGGTGATTACAGTAATATACTGCTCATGCTGAATGCTGAGTGGTTGAAACAGACGAGAGGGGAAATGAGGTTGCTGCTGAGGTTGTTACATAAACAAACAAACAAAAAAAAAATTGAATTATATCCTTACTAGGCACTTTGCAGCCTGTCGCAGTAAAACATTTGCTCCCATTTCTTTAATTTAATATAAAGAATCAATTACAGGAAGGACAGTACTTTTGTAAGGACTCCGTAGTGTCAGTGGTCAGAACGCTTTCTGCAGTAAAGTCTTCAGTGTGAAGGAGACTTTGTGCTTTCTGGTTTCTTAGTAAAGCTACTTTTTTAAGAGAGACTGATGAGTGAGTAAGTGTTTATATATAAGTGTTTATAGCTGTTATAATGTATACTTCCCTAATGGATGTCCCACAGCAGCAGAGTCGCATTAAAAAGCACAACATCCCGATAATTATTGCGACATTGCTGTAGTATATGAGGAAGAAAATGGTTAAGGATGTACCGTTATAGGAAAATAATACACTTAGATTTTTAATCACACCACACTGTTGTGGATTATTTTTCTGGAACAGCATGCCCCTTTTAAAATCCTACCCCTCTTCACCAGATTCCTCAAGTCTTCCCCTTCCCATCTTAAATATTCTCTATACTCATGATACGGTGAAACTAACACCTGATTTTCAGACCTTTATTCAAAGGTGAACCTGCTGTAGTTCTAGTACGAACATTATTCACACTGAGGAACCAAGCATCTTTTCAACCATTATCCATCATATCTTTAGAAACAGAGCCATATGACAAAACATGACAGAAATGTCTTACTGAATAGATCTCAGACGCTGATGTAAAGCCCAGCTGATCTTCAGGAGAAGCTGAGGAAAAAGAGGAGGAGGCTGCTGCTTCTTTCACCATCTTCCTTTTCTCTTCATGAACACTGGAGCTACACGCTTCTCCATCATCATCCTCAACAGGTGGCGCTACAGCATCAGCAGCATCTTTCTTAAGGTCAGCTACCTAGGGTAAATGATATGTTCAGTTAATGTACTTATCAATAAAGGAAATATTCCACTGCTACTCAGGATCCCTGCTATATTTACATTAGATGAGCTACAAGATGGGTATGAGAGGGTTTTTCAAGTAGTTAACATCAGAATATATGAATTTGCTAAGGCTAAAGAACAAATATACACACAATGTTGGGATCTTTTCTTCTACTACTGTCTCATCTCAGAATGCACATGTTGATCATTGACATGGTAGGCATCAGAGGTGGCAAGTAACATAATACAAACACTTATTGTTATTGTTCCTTAAGTATTTTAAGATTTTCCGTATATGATACTTTTTACTTCTACTCCACTATATATTGATGAAAAACTTGTACTTTTACTCCCTACATTTTAAAATGAGACTCATTAGTTTCCAGCTGATGATCCCAAAGAAGCGCACTGCTTTTCCTAATCTCAACATCAGTGTTTAGTGTGACATACGCTGCACCCTTTGTGGCGAGGACTAAAACAAAACAATTCAGAAATTATGAAAGCGCAGATTGGTTTGTGCAACGTGAGTGAGGGTTACCTGGGCACCACTTGATCTCTGGGCTGCAGATTCTTTTAGCTCTTTTGGTTCGAACAGGTGGTCTTGCCAAGGTATGATTGGAAGTGATAAAGGTAATTAGCTAACGCACTAAGCAAAAGAGTTTCATGCCAACAATTATATCATTTTTATGACATGCCTTGGTGTGCCCTTTAACCTTATTGTAATCTGTATCCTTGCAGTGTAACCATGTTTAATTGCATAGACTGCTTGCATTACACAAAATAGCAACTAGCTAGTTATAATTATGCCAAGTTAAGTTAATTGAAAACCGACATTCGTTTAATTAATGTCAAATCTTTTTGCCATTAATCGCTACTATACTAACATATTCATATTTTCAACACCATCAAATTTAATTGGGTTAAAATGTCGGAGAACCTAGACGGAACCCACCAAGCACGGGCAACAGCATGCAAACTCCATGCACCCAGGCGGAAATCGAACCCGGTGCAAGGTGATAGTGATAACCACTAAGCCACCATGCTATAACCAGTCAGAAAGATGGCTTAAAAATAAGTTTCAATGTGGAGTACTTGTGCTTTTGTACTCAAAAGCACAAAATTGTAAGTACATTTAAGAGCATGTACTTAATACTTCGATTGTGTACTTCTGCCACCTCTGCCAGGCATGCTACAACAGCAGGAGACAACATCTGGTTCACACGCAACACCACAGATGCTTTGCTCACATTTTGAAGTGCTTGTTTATTTGCTGAACTACAGTATAACTCAGTTCCTAAAGTACATATAATGGCTGGTTTTATACAGTATAATTAGATGATCTGTGGGAATTAGACTCCAACACACTCACTCTCTTCAGAACGGCAGCCTTGTACAGGTTGGCAGACTTGGAAGATCCGAACACTTCGTGCTCTATTTCAACTGCTGCAGAAAGTGGGTCAGAGCTGTAAAGGAGCCAAACCACAGGAAGTAAAGTTGGAAAGTAAGACAACTGATTAAACATTATACAAGGTGTCTATAGGGATCCCGGTGCAAACCTCAGTCGTACTTTGAATGTAGAATAACCACACAATAACAAGATTAAAATGGTAATAAAATTCCACACTTTACAGCATTCAGTAAAAGTCATGACATGATGGGAAGGAACTAAAAAGAAATCCTGAACAATACCTGTATGGCTGATCTGTCGTCCCTCTGCAGTTAGTCAGAGATGCCTGGAGAAGAGACAGACAGTGTTCCCGAGCCTGAGCAAAAAACACACACAAACACACATTAATTAAGTAAATAAAAAAATAAAAAAATTTTCCAACACCTTGCAAATCTAATAAGTAAATGTCAAAATGCCACATACTGTACACATTACTGCCACTAGGGGGTAGTCTCTTCCTATATCTTACACTGCCCTGATAAAACAAGCTCATTATGCTTATGCTTATGCTTGCATTGTGTGTGATCATGTGAGTGCACCTCTGTAAGCCTCATTATTCCACAAATGAATATTACTGTAGTCGACTAAAGGAAATACTCAAGAACAACATGCTGTGCTTAGGGCTGGCCTTGATAAGCGTCATATCAGTTTCAACTACAAATGCAGCCTTCCTGACAAAAAAAAAAAAAAAAACTCTCTGTAGTGTCTGAAATTTTAGAGACATTCTTTAAACCTGTATTGTTTTCACCAGTGTTGTTGACAATGTTTTCAAAATCTGTGATGACTATGCATCTGTGATCCTGTACATTTACAGCCCAGTTTAGCTGATTATATAGTATAGTATAGTATAGTATAGTATAGTATAATATATATATATATATATATATATATACATACATACATACATACACACACACGCACGCACACACTACCGTTCAAAAGTTTGGGGTCACTTGCAAATTTCTTTGTTTTTGTTTAGTGATTTATTTTCTACATTCT
>JAOVVA010000026.1:16101217-16115939 GCA_028565275.1 Leiocassis micropogon | reverse complement strand
TGTAAAGCTGCTTTGCGACAATGACAATTGTTAAAAGCGCTATACAAATAAAATTGAATTGAATTGAATTGAATTAGGAGAAGTGAGGTATGAAAAATGCATTATTTAAGAAGAATTTATCTGGAGAAAGTTATAAACAGACACACTGTGGGTGACCTCTGAGACCCATTTAACTAGTTAACAAATTGTAAATAAATCTACAGTGTAGTGATACTCATGATCAAGTTCCAGTTGACACTTTTGGACGAAAAAATATTTACACTGTAATTGCACTATCCCTTAGATGTTTCCTTCAGGTGAGTGAAATTTGGGGTCTGGTTCCTCTTGAGGTTTCTTCCTTGCGGATTAGGGACGCATTTATGAATGGAATATTTATAAATTACTAAATGTAATATTTATATCTTGATGTCTGCACAGCTGCTTTGTGACAATGCACTTCTTTAAAGTGCCATATGATTCTACTGAATTGAACCAAATGACATTAATATTTGTTTCATTTGAGACAGCTTTAACAAGCACTTATATTTTAGATTTGGAACTGCATCACAGAGCAGCCGAACATGCATTAGGTGTCACGCTAGACACTTATGTCATTGTGTTAAATGTCACCGCTCTTTTGATTACGGAATTCCGGCAGGCTGCTTATGTGCTGAAGTCAAGGCGGATTAATGTTGAAATTCATGGGCTCTGGGTGAATTAACAAATGAGAGTGGGGTCTTTTTAGTACCCAGAAATCACACCATCATGGTGAAAGGGGCTTCAGACTTCTGGACGCAGCTAACCGAACAAATAAATAGCTCCCACCGTACAGGACGCTGTGCTGCGTTTGTTTGTGCACACATCACGTAAAAAAAACTACTGAAGGAAGTTTTCACAGTCTTTGTCTTATTGCAATTGACCCATGGGGAAGAGAATATATGCTAATTTAAAATTCAAATGAAAAACGTACTAATGTCAACAAATAAATGACCTCGGAAAAATCATTAGTTCACTCACAATTCAACAGATGGTGCTGTACATTTTTAAACGCGCTTATAAGTGTGTGCAATTAAACTCCACTTAAATGAAGTCGCGGGCACATCTAGTTTACCAATAATATAATATAATACTTTCAGTACTACTGTACGTGCCTGTTTGTGGGTGATCTCTTTACAGATGAGAAAGCGGAGCTGATCTCTGTCTTTGGGGGAGTAGTATATGCGGCAGGAAGATGGAAGGCCGTCGCGGCCAGCACGTCCCGATTCCTGATAATAACTGGCCAAGGATTTCGCCACGTTCCAGTGAGCTACAAACCTGCGAGATACCAAGACATACCACATATAGGCATGATCACACTTGCACAAACAGCATCATGAATTTAAAGTATTTGCAGCATGCCAAATTATACGTTGCTGATAGAAAGGGATCATCCTCACTCACCTCACATTGGCTTTATCAACACCCATCCCGAAGCTGATAGTGGCCACGATGACAGGTACCCTCCCTTCCATCCAATCAGCTTGCGAATCAGTGCGATCTCCTGCTTTCAGACCTGTTCAAACAGACATTTATAAAAAAAAAAAAAAGAAAAAAGAAAAATAATAGCATGTTTAATCTTTTCAATGTAAAAAAGAACAAAACAATTAAGTATTTAATTTCACTTCAATGAGAAATTTATAATGAGTTACCTGCATGGTATGGCCTGGCCACGATCCCAAGTTTGGTCAATCTGTGTGCGACATCCTCACAACTCTCTCTTGTGCGACAGTATACAATCCCACAACCCTTTACACACACACAAAAAAAATAGTACTTTAATAGTACATCTGAGTCAGCTCTTTAGACAGCATGCAAATCCTCCATCAGCAGTTTCTGAAAAGTCATGATCAAAGTTGCTGAGGTCACTTCTTCCACCTTCCCAATGTTTGATGAGAACTGAAGCTCCTGTCCTGTATCTGCATGATTTTATAAATTACAGGTACAAAGAAGTTCCTATTAAGTATCTAATAAATAAATGTCTCTTTTCAATAAACTGTTTATGCTGCACATATTAAGATCTTTATTTAACTTTATCTAACATTCTATAACTTTTATTCACTTAAATAACATTTCACACATTTTAAAATGATTATTAAGCAAACAGAAGGGAATTTTGTTCCCAAAGCAATAATATTACAATTTGCTAAGGTTTATCTATTATTTTATTGCAGATGAACCTACCTCTCTGTAAGGTGAAATAATTAGCAGTTAATTTAAAAGTGGAAGGAACGATCATTAACCAGTGATGACAATACGGTTGAATGTGAAGTTTATTAAACAGGTTATCGATTTCTAGAGATCTCAGAGATATTGTGAAGAAAGACATAGGTTCAAATGTTTAGACAAAGTCTCCAATAATAGCTTAGGCATCTGTGCATTTACAATTACCCGACAAAACGCAATATGCAGAGAGACCTTTGAAAAGTGTGAACAAATTAAAGTTACGCAAAATTCACTTTTTAGTTATTTTTAGATACTCAAATGGGTGTTCCAGTGTGTGTCTACACAGGAAAAAATGAGAAACACTTTCTCTTTTTGTATTTCTCTGTACTTAACTAAGCTAATTAATGACATCATATTAGGAACCATCCCGAGTTATGTATTCAAGGGAAGTCCCATTTCCTGCATCCTGATTAGTTCAAAAACTGCACTTCCAAAAAGGGCCATCGGGGGCAGCAGATTCACATTTTAAAGCCAAAAATACTGAAACAGTTTTTTTGGAAAAGGAGTGAAACAGAAGTATTTTGCAGATGCCAGAATGCATGATCTGAATGGACTTCTAGCTGGGACATTAACACAAATCTTCTGGAGACCTTGTACTAATATGTAGTATAATACACACCTCCAAGGCACATTTATGGTACAATGTCTTTGAACAACTTATAAGAATTCATGACACAGTCAAGACTAAAACTGGTTTATACAAGTGGTTCAGCTGATTCAAAAAAGATAAAACAAGTAATTCAAAGTAAAGAAAAAAAACAGGGCTATTTACTAAAGGTTAGGTCTTTAGAGCTTTTTAATAGGCATGGAGACACACAGATATTCTGAATGTAGCAAAACGCTTATTCCACCAATGAGAAGCCAGAACACCATAATGCTTAGTCCTCAGAGAAGGACGTTTTCTGATGCTGGCAAGCAAGCGTCAAGTTCTGAAAGAGTTTCTATTGATGCTGGAGGCTTGGGATACAAAAACACACTTATTTATTTATTTATTTTCATTATTTCTTGGAGAGACACAGGGTCAAATGAGTTGGAGAAGCAGTGGCATCACATGACAAAACTTCACCAGGTTATGAATGAAGCCTTATTCTAAGATGCTCTAAACTGAATTTGGATGTTTGTGGGTTAGGAGAATCTAAACAATTTTTTTTTAATTAAAAAGCTTGTATTTTTATGAATGGAGAGAAAAAAAGTTGTAGCAGTGACGATAAAAGTCAACCCAGTTGTTTAGTGTATAAGAACATCCAAAACAGACTAAGAACTGACCCCTGAGGAATACCTAGAGTACATCTTTGAGGTGATGAGCCAAGTTTGGAAGAACACCCTTAAAGGACCAGTTTTTTATCCTTATATCCAAGTAGTTTATACAGGTACACTGGTTTCATGGTATACCAGATATTTCAAGGTAACTGATATTAATAATAATAGTAATAATGATAATCATCATCATCATCATTGTAGTACCATATAATGTGATACCATGAAACCGTGATATTTTGTAAGATGGTTATCATCCCATGGAAGTGTCATACTGTCTAATTCACTAATATTGAGGCGGGCTACCTGCTGTTTTAGTGTGTCGAAGGCAGGTGACGGCTTGGGAAGTCGACTTAGGGCATGAGGCGGGGTATACCCTGGACAGGGTGTCAATCCATCGCAGGGCACATACACACATACACACACTTACTCACACACTACAGGCAATTTGGGAAACAGCAGTTAGCCTTATCCACTTGTCTTTGAACTGTGGGAGGAAACACAGAGCTTCAAACCTGGCTGAGGAATCGAACCCGGACCCTGGAGGTGCAAGGCGACAGTGCTAACCACTAACCCACTTTGTCACCGCCTATATTATCCAATCCCAAAATTACCTCCATTTAAAAACACCTCCAGGGTGCTACTGCAGTATCTTCATACACTACTTGCCACAGATGCCTCAGAAATGTGGGATGACGGTATAAGAACAGTCTGACCTCAAAATGACAGCTGCCTGACTTAAACTTGGTGCAGAGCAAAAAGCAGCATGTGCACTAGGAAGACAAGCTGTGTAGTCAGTTTTAGCAAGTCCTATAAATTCCAAGCAAGCATTGTAGTTTAAGGCCTTCAGCTGATATTGCTTTATATTCAGTATTACATGAAAACTGTTAAAAAGCGGAGAACATGGATTACTGGGTGAGCCGATTGAAAAGTTGATGATTTGATATGATCCTCATCGAGTTCATACCCATTATCAAAAATGTCATTTTACCTGTTAGGGAAGATCATAATTCATAAAACTCTTAAAGTCTTAAACCCTTAAAAACGCTATACAAATGAAACTGAATTGAATTGAATTGAATTCAACCCTAAATTCAGTCAAAGCAAAAGACCGTTAGAAAGTTAAAACAGCAATAACAAACACCAGGGGATCACCAAACCAGGGTTTTGCAATTTAATAAACAACAAAAAAAATTGGGGGGGTGAGATTAGATTGTCAGACCTGGCAACTCTGAGAAATATTATCTAAACATTATCTATAACATATAATACAAACTGTAGTATGTCTATGTACTACACCACTAGGTGCTGTTTTATTTATGACGTACACGCTAGAAATGTTACATGCATACTTCCTTTCTTTTTAATTCAGCAAAAAGATGTTACACATGGCAATTAATAAGAAACGATGCCTATGTAGATTTATTTTTTATAATTTAGTCAAGCCGAAGCCTAAAGCCGTGTACAGCAAGTCCTGACTTACGAACATTCGCGTTACGAATTTCCACATACGAACGGACATTCGTAGGAAGTAGCTCAAGTCTATTGTACAAAAAATATACACTGCAGTGCACCAGATACCAATATTTACATTTACATACAAGATTTTCAGTGTGTAAGTGTAGAAAATGTCCAAAGTCCGGTATATTGTACAGTACGTGTGTGTATGTTTGGGTGCGGGAAAAATTTGTCTGCCTCATGGCTGTCCTGTAAAGCTGTCCCGATGGTGAATAATCCTAATTTCGAAAAAACAGACTCTTCTGCCTGCTATAAACCAATAATCACACAAGAGTGGCAAGACGTTTTTTTCTGAAGTTCTAAGCAACTGGTGTTTCCATTGTTTTACAACATAAAAAAAAGTCTCACCTTCTCAGCTGAGCATCCCCCGAGTGCCTCCTTGGCAAATGCATGTAGATGGACATACGGGTCAGGCAGCAAATCTCGAAATATCACATCGTATTTCAGGTTTTTCCGAAATACCGGAGTGGTGTAAGTGAGCGGTGATTTCAGCCTCAGTGAGCGTGCGATATCCTCCTGCACTCGCTTGGGTGCTGTGGCAGTCAGGGCCACACAGGGGACTCCAGAAAGACGAGCGCGCAGGTCCCCCAGCTTCAGGTAGTCAGGTCTAAAATCATGACCCCACTGAGAGACACAGTGGGCTTCGTCAACTGCCAGGAAGGCGAGCAACCCGCGGGAGCACAGCGAGCTCAGACACGGCTGGAAGGACGGAGAAGCCACCATCTCAGGAGTAATGTACAGCATCTTGAGCCGAGGCTTTTCACTATGCAAATCAGCTAGGATCTGCTTTCTCTCTCCTGATGCCAGCTTCGAGTTAATGGAACATGCTGGTATGTTTAGTGCTTTAAGGTGCTCTATCTGATCCTAAGAAAGGAAGACAAAGAAGATGACATATGTACATATTCTATACAAAAGCACTTCAATACATTTCAACCCAGTTGTAAGAGTTCCAGGAGCCATCTCATTTCTTTAGCACTAAAACACTAGATATAGCAATCTTCTGCTTTTAATCCGAAGTTTAGGTTTCAGCTCTTCAATAAGTATCTCATTGTAACGAGCACTGTCGTATAGGGAAACCTTTTTCCTGATAATGTTACATTACATTTAGGCATTTGGTAGACGCTCTTATCCAGAGCGACTTACATTTTTATCTCATTATACATCTGAGCAGTTGAGGGTTAAGGGCCTTGCTCAAGGCAACAAACAGTGGCAACTTGGTGGTTGTGGAGTTTGAACCTGGGATCTTCTGAACCGTAGTCCATTGCCTTAACCACTAAGCTACCCCTGGCCCTTGTAACATTATAATGCTACAATACTCGCCCCTGAAAATCCCAGTAAACCTTTTCCCAACTAAATTTCCCAAATGGTGGTTGACTTTTTAACTTTTTCTTGCTTGGCGATTGCGGATGTTTCTGTTCCATATGCTGCCGTTTATTCTCTGGCTCATAGGGATGAATCTCATCACCGGTTTAATGTCTCCAGATGAGTCTTGTCACCAGTAATGATTCTCAATAAGAAACCTTCCTATTGGTCTCGAATTTTGTTTGCAGATTCTTTTTATGCTCTTCTGTGAGTTGTTTCAACACCGGTACACCCTCAGGCCACAAAAAAACAAATCACTGCACGCTGCTCTTCTTTCACGAAAATCACAAGTGGGGAGTCCATTTATGCTCACACCACAGGCACAAATGAACTGATGTAACGCATTCAAACCTGCACAGCATTGACTGGGGAGACACTGAATGGAAACCATTGAACAGAAAGCGCTGATAAGACAGGTAAAAACTCCCTGAGATGGCAATAGGAAGAAGGGAGAACGCATCCTATTTGGGTGATAATGGATAACACGTTATCTGCAGTTATACTGTGTTTTAGGAGGCTGGAAGCTCAACATAACAGATGAGGTCTTTAAGTTAATATGGAGTCCAGTTCGTTATTGACGGCTCATGTAAAATGTTGAACAACTGCAATCACAAGTACTCAAAGAACATCTGTCTGGATAAGCAGAGGCCAGGACCGTCTTCATGGTAAAGTGGAACCGTCCCCACCGTGACCACACGCATCCCAAGCAGACCCATCCGGAGTGTATTCCCACCTCTTGCCCTGTGTTCCTCCAACATGTTCTAGATCCAGCACTACTCTGATCACTGAATAGGAATGAATGAATGTTAGAGCTCATAGAGCGAAAAGAGCAGGAGTAACCCGTCAGACCGCATAGATGATGACGGCGATGTGGCAAATGAGACTGACTTTAAATAAGCATAATAATCAGTGTTCCTACATCACAGTATAGGAAGTGCCAATGTTTACATGGATAGTTAATAATAATAATAATAGACAAAAGCATCAGAAGGCATGAAAAAGCTGTATTTACCTGTATAAGTGCAATCAGAGGAGATATGACCAGTGTGATGCCAGTGGCCAGCACTGCAGGAAGTTGGTAGCACAGAGATTTCCCTGCGCCGGTTGGCATACACACAAACACATCCCTGTCACCTGCGTGTAAAGGAAGCACCACAGCAGATTAGTGCTTTTAGAATCCTGTCACTTCAAAGCAGAATTAAAAGCAATTACGTCACCTTTAAACGCCCAAACCCTTCACTAGACCAGCTGTAGCATCAGGCTAATGCTGATGGAGTGAGCTACAGACTAGCTTAGCCAGCTCAAGAAACTAAAGTAAACAAACCCTGTTTCTAAAGGTTTACCTTTCATCACCGCTTTAACGACATGCTCTTGCTGCTGTGACCGGAACTTTTCAAACCCAAAATGGGTTTTCAAAGCTCGTTCAACAGCAGTCATCTCTGCCTCCTGAAAGACCCCCACAGCCTGCCAACTTCTACTCAGCGACGAGGAGTCGCACGAAAATGACGTCACAGTCCGCTTTAAGTCTTCACATTTTCTGGACATTCTTTTAGTAAACGATGCTTTTTTTTTCTTTTTTGCTATTGCTCCTTTGTCTCTCTTTTTAGTTTTTTTTTGCACCTATCCCGTTTCTTTCCTTTCTCGCAAATAAATAAATAAATAAATAAATAAAATAAATACTAGCATTAAATAAACATTAAAATGAAATGTATGTGATGCTATTTCCCACAGTAAGATGTGGATGTTTGGTACTCAGTATTCTAGTTTTAATGGGCAAATATAATATGACTTTCCATCAGAATAATCCCCAAATTTAATAATGATTTGTTTGTTTGTTTGTTTTTTAATTAATTTGAATTTTTTTTTTTTGGAGGATTAAAGTAAAAAAAAACTGTGGTGCCTTAGTAAATTATAATATGTTTTCCTCTCCTTTTAATTGTTTTTAAGATAGTATATGTCATTCTTATTTATTTTTTACATAGATAGATAGATAGATAGATAGATAGATAGATAGATAGATAGATATGCCTTTTAAAATGCGAAATTATTTTAAAAGCTCTTGTTTTGATAATCCAAGTTACTGTTTTTGTCTTGAAAACTGTAATGTCAACTAAAGACATGAAGAAGAAAGAAAAGAACAACATATATTTATTAAAAGTATTATTTATTTATTTATTTATTGGCCTTCTATAAAGCTGAAAATGTCTCATCTGTCAATTTGAAGGTGTTGCTGCTGTTGTGGGTTATATAATGTTAAAATTAATAAATGCTGTGTGTCGCCCCCTAGTGGAACATTCTATTCTTGTCTAGATACTGTAAAACCATCAACCTTCACCTTCATACTCACTCACTGCTATCTCACTCACTCACTCTCTCACTCATCGCCTATACCGCTTTATCCTGTACACAGGGTCGCGAGGGGCCTGGAGCCTATCCCAGGAGACTTAGGGCACGAGGTAAGATACACCCTGGACATGGTGAAAAACCATCACAGGGCACACACACATACACACACTCACTCACACACTAAGGGCAATTTGGGAATGACAATTAACCTAATATGCATCTCTTTGGACTGTGGGAGGAAACCGGAGTACCTGGAGGAAACCCAGGAAGCATGAGAAAAACATGCAAACTCCATGCACACAGACCCCAAGGTGGGAATCAACCCGGACCCTGAAGGTGCAAGACGACAGTGCTAAACACTACACCCCCGTGCCCACGCCTTCCGCCCCATGCGTTTTTAATTGAATTTGAAGAGCGTAATAAAATACATGCTTTTAGAGAAATTTATGTTTCTCATGTATGATCACATATTACTCACATGACCAAATGTGTAATGTTTATTATTTATAGCATATAAAAATTCAGTTCTCTCTTTATGTTTCTTTATATCTCTGTTTAAAGCACTAAATCATGAGTATTAAGAGTGAAAAATGAAATTATTTGTTGCACAAATCCAGGATCATTTTTGCACCATGCTAAAGAAAGTAGTAGAATTTGGCAGAAAACAACATACATCTGACAGAGCTTTCCTGTTTGGTGTCAGCATTACAGGCTGTTGGTTGGAGTGTGAGGAATGTTTTCCTGGCACGTTAGCTACTGAAAAACTGAGCATAGGGCTGAGAACTGGATGAGGAAGCAGGGGCCAGTAAAGTGTGCAGTAAAACTGTGCAGCAGTTTGGTCTCAAAATTGTAAATCATCCTTCATGACACATGCAGCGTTTTATAGAATCCTGGCTCTAAGCAAAATTTGAGCTTTCCTGAAGACCAGCAGAGCCACGATACACCATTAACTAGGGTTCCTAATAAAATTACCACTAAATATTAAATCACTTAATGATATAGTTGTGTACTTCAACACAGAATACACACATATCCAGTTACAAATCATTCTGTATCTCATAGGTACAGCATAATGTACATCGCTTTAATTCAGTGGTCCATTGCTAATTTTGGCAGTTAAATACCCAGACGTACAGAGCACACACACAAAAAAAGCATAGAAATGATTTAATTAAATAGAGGAGAACAAGGCCAAAGCCCCTAGGATTCATTATGGTCTTTACAATGTGTTGTTCTGAGCCATGGGAAAATCTGGAAGGTCAGGAAGTTGAATATTTTTATCTCTGTGCTGGGTACAATGTAGGTCAGGGATTTGACCATGAGAAATAGTGAAGAATGGCTTGGAATGTAGCTGCTCTAACCCGAAATAGCACAAAACTAGCAGGAAAGAACTCAAGTTGTTACTCTTAATGGGACGTGCACAGAAGAACAGTAACATTTGTTAATGCAACCTAATGATGCTTAATGATACTTTAACAAGTTTATGTATTTTTCAAAACTATTATTATCTAACCCTAGAAGGCACACTGGTGCAGCATGCAGTGTTCCAGTCTCACAACTCCAGAGTTCTTGATTCATTCCTAACCCTGGATTACTGCCTGTGTGGGGTTTCTTGGCACGTTCCCCCATTGTTCCCAGGAGAGGCTCCAGAGCCAACACAACCCTGACCATGGACTATTGACTACTGAAGATGAATAAATGAATAACCTATCTGTCTCTACTGTATCGAGAAAATTTTTTGAGTTTTTCCCTATATAATGAATCACCAAGTCTTTTTATACATACTGTATGTCTTCATGTATTTCTAGAATAAGGAAACAGGAAATGATCAACAGCAAGAATAGAGATCCTGGAGACTGAAAGCAATTTTAAAATACTAAATAATTTAAAGGCTGTGTTCTTACAGAATGCCAAACATTTTATCAGATGCGTTTTAAGGGGAAATATGCAGTTGGTATGAGAAAATTTTTGGTTTAGAGTAAAGTAGAGGTATTTCCTCCAGCTGTTCGAGGCTGTACTATCATTTATCACATGCTTTTAAAGGGTGCCAGAATTCTGGAGCTGCCGAGTTAATTATTCATGTATTTCTTACTGACTACTCTGTCTATGGTTTTCTCATTGTCATATTTCTACATTGATATGGACGCCAAGTGCATTTTCTATTATCAGGTATTATGAGCTTCCCAGAAACGTGGGTTTGTCTTTGTCATAGCAGTACGCGACCGATCATGAAAAAGCGACCTTAGAGCTGATATATACGTTTGAAATCAATAGTTAAATCAGTAACACCTGATTAGTGAAAATTCCCCTGGGGAATAAACCAGATGTAATCATTTGTACAGAGCCAACATTCCCAGATTGTGTCTGGTTTATACCCCATGTTGAGGCCTGGTCTCAGCAAAGGTAAAGGCAAAGGCAAAGACCTTCATTAAATAAGCAGCAAAAAAGACAGATATAATAGTCATTCCTTTCCTGCTGTGATCTCTCAATTCCTTGTCATTTTAATAGCCAACACTGTGCCTCTCTGTGTGAACTGTGAACACTTCCTGCATATCACAGTCTGCTCCTTTTTTTATGGTGTGTCTCAGCAAGTAATTCAGACTTTGAAAAGGTCAAATATTTGAAGTAAAATCAACCTAGATGATAATGAAGGTTCACTTTTTATGGAATTCTATATTTTTACTGCTTTTGAAGTCGTGTGTTTTGGTTTTATAGTTGCTTATATCTTGTAAAATGAACACAACTTGTTAGATTCCAAAATGAATAAAAAATTAAAACGTGTGCTTTCCGCCAGATTTCTGTGCAGTTTCCTCCCCCTGCGTAAAATAAGATCTTGTTTTCCCTGATTTTTTTTGTTGATGGACCAACACTAAATAATACAGATTTCATAGTCGGCTGAACCCACAGAAAATCTTGTAAGGCCTCCAGTTCTCCATTGTCTTATTTCTAGCCACTATTGTACCTCTTGAATGAGTGAGATTGTGTTAGTCTAATTCCTGCTGGAAGAGGAGGAGGAGGAGAAGGAAGAGGAGGAGGAAGAGGAGGAGGAGGTCAGCCACACAGTCAAGGTTGCCAGATTGGATTGACTGTTTCCTTGCCAGTCACAGATTTAAAGCTCCCATTTCAGTGTTGGCCAACAATGCCAATGAGGGCCATTTTTCAATTCAACACACGATTAAAAATAAATCAGTGGTGTACTTTCGGCCAAGCATATAAGTACACCGGTACAAACCCATTATACATGCATTACATAAAATATGCATTTAGGGACCATTTGTCATGGTCATAAAGATGACTGTCCCCACAGGCTGCTCAATATGTACAAGGGAGCAAAAACTGATGAGAGCTTCAACTTGTTTAGATAATGACATCTGCAGAGTTGGACAGCAGTGTTGCTAGCAAATTTTCCAGCGTCTCTATTTATTAATTTTTTTTAGCAAAGCTGGGAGTACTGCTGGAATTGTAGGAAGAAAGCTGCTATCTAATACTAAATAGCAATAAGCAGTAAATAAATATATTTTTAACTATTCTATTTGTATGTATTTTGTAGGATGTTTTACTACCATCCATTTATCAAGATTCTTTTATTAATACATGCGCTGTTATACAGTGGCCAGAAAAAGAATGTGAACCTTTTGGAATTTCATGGTTTTCTGCATTAATTTGTCATAAAATGTGATCTGATCTTCATCTAAGTCAAGGGTATTGACAAATATGTGCCTAAAATAATAACACACAAAAACATCTCGATCTTTCATATCTTTATTTGAACACACTCATTCAACATTCAAAATGTTAGTGGAAAAAAGAAGTGAACCCTTGGAATTAATAAGTGGAGGAAGTTTATCCCATTTCTCCTGACAGAACTAATTGTAATAATTTTTGGACATCTCATGCGTATGGCTCTCTTTAAGACATTCCAACTTCAGAGTTTCAGCTGACGTACAGACATCCTCACATTATCCTGAAGAACTTTTTGATATACATGGACATTTATCTTCCCCTCTATAACTGCAAACTGGCCACGCCCTGATGCAGCAAAGCAGGCCCGAATCATGATGTTTCCTCCACTATACTTTAGTGTTGGGATGATGTTTTCATGATAATATGTGGTGCCCTTTTAATGGCAGATGTAGTGCTGCGTGTTCTTTCCGAATAATTCACTCTTAGTATCATCAATCCACAAACCATTTTGTCAATCCTGCTGTTGAGTGTCAATGTGCTCTTTCGCAAACTTCAGGTGTGCAGCAATGTTCTTTTTAGTAAGCAGTGGCTTCCTTCAAGGTGTCCTGCCATGAACACCCCTTGTTCAATGTTTTATGTATTGTTGACTCATGGACACAGTTGTTAGCCAGAGAATAAAGCCAGTTAGCTAGATGTCCTCAAATCTTCGGCTGTCACTCGGGGTTATTTCTTTACCTTATTGATGAGTCTTCGTTGGGCAATTGGGGTCATTTTGACTGGGCGCCCACGTCTTGGTTGAGTAGCTACAGTTCCAAAGTGTCTTCATTTGCTTCAAGCTCTTGTTGGCGAGGCATGGCTGACATAAGTGTATTCTATTCCCGAACTGTTATCTATTTAAATAAAAGTGGTTTTGTGTGTACATTGGTCAGAACTTGCTCTTTCTTTATACTTTGGAGGACCCAAAAATAGTCTCAGAAAAATTTCTGCATGTATATCTGTATGTGGTGGCGGCATGGTGGCTTAGCTCTGTCACCTTGAACCTCCTGGTCCTGGGTTCGATTCTTGTGTCGGGTCTGTGTGCATAGAGTTTGCATGTGCTTGGTGGGTTTCCTCCAGGTTCTCCGGTTTCCTCCCACAGTCTACAAATTAGGTTAATTGGCGTTTCCAATTGCCCGTAGTGTCTGAATGTTGACCAGAGGTCCTACCACAGTTTTACAAATGAGAATAAATACAATGATCACCATTGGCATCCACGATCCCTAGTCAGATTACTGTATGTGTGTCTGTCCAGCCAGAAATACAACGCTGAAGCAATTTATGTTTTTTTTAAATGCACTGGAGTCATTTTAAGACAAAACATTTAAATTTCTCACCTGTGATTCACTCTCTGATTACCGAACAGGGAGTGTATTTGGCTGACTGTAAGGTATTATAATATTGTAATATTATAATCCAATAAGAAAGTTCCTGTGCCCCGAGAACATCCCCCCTCCCTGTGCTTCCTGACTTCTTATGTGCTAACACCTTCTATAGCCTGTATCCAGACGAATATACATCCAAACGGCTCTTGTCTGCTGGAACCCTTTTGTTTAACCATGAGAATGCAAATGTATTTCCTATCGCATGTCTGTCTCCAGGTCTCTCTATGACTGACATGTTAATGACTGGTTCTTTTAATGTTGGTCTTGTATGTGACAGCACCTGGCCAAATGCTTTAAATGTGCTCTCTTTGCTGAGAATAAACAGAGATCTTTAGACATCATACCTGCGCGCATGTGTGTGTGTTTGTCTCTCCCAGGTTAATTGGGCCCTGACCAGTAAGTGTATTAAGGTGCGGCGGACACAAGAAGAAATAACTCGTTTTCTTAATTCAGCTTAAAACTTATTTCGGACACTCTTCTTCTTTTAAATCTAACACTGATGATGAAAGAAGTGCAACTTAGTGTAAAACAAGGTGTAAGATACTCAACCTTACTCGACTGTTACTGTTTCTCCTCCCACTACCTTATTACCTCATCACCACAAGGTATTGAAATGCGTCATGTTGTCGCATTGTCACTTTGTCGTTCTTGATGGCACATTTGCACGTGCACTTTATGTTGTCTGTTTTGTATAGAACTTTCTGTTAATTTAAAAATGCCAATCTGTCTTGTCTCGGCTAGTCAGCTAATTAGGTTTCTTAGTTAGCTAGTTAGGCGGCACAGTGGTGTAGTGGTTAGCACTGTCGCCTTGCACAGGGTTCGATTCCCGGCCAGGCTCGATTCTCGTCTCTGTGTGCATGGAGTTTGCATGTTCTCCCCGTGCTTGGTGGGTT
>JAOVVA010000026.1:16069061-16100152 GCA_028565275.1 Leiocassis micropogon | reverse complement strand
TTGGCACCCTGTCCAGGGTGTACCCTGCCTCGTGCCCTAAGCCTCCTGGGATAGGCTCCAGGCCCCCGCGACCCTGACTACAGGATAAAGCGGTATAGAAGATGAGTGAGTGAGTTAGCTAGTTCAATGATGTTGTTAATTTATGTTGTATGTAGCACTGTGGTCCTGGAGGAACGTTGTTTCTTTTCATTGTGTACTGAACTGTATATGGTTGAAATGACAATAAAAGCCTACTTGAACTCGAAATTGTATTTCTTTATATTAAAATATTAGGCTGTACAGAAAGACAGGCAGACATGTTGGCTTCAACCTGAGAGAAAAAAAAAAAATCCCGATTTTTTTTTTTTTTTTTTGCCGAATCTACGGAGCCCCTCAGGTGACATTCGGGGGGAATATATAAATTATATCTAATTCTTTCCCCGAATGTCACCTTAGGGGCTCCGTAGATTCGAGCATTCAACATGGCTACGGTAAAATTTCTTACTTAATTCATCTGCATTGTGGTATATATAATAATAATAATAATAATAATAATAATAATAATAATAAAAAAGAAAACGCGAACACAAAATCAGGTAATGACGTAATATAACCGAATATACTAGAATACGTCGGCGCGCGCTTGATAACGGTTAATCTGGCAACACGTGCAGCAGCAGGCGCGAGGACCGGAGCCAGCCACCTCACCATCTGCACGAGCCGAACGGGATGTCGGGAATTCGACAAAGAGGTGATGTCGGCGATTAGCACGGGAGTGGGAGGGACTGGGTTTTGACAAAACTAGATGCCGTCTGCAAGAACAAAAAAAAAAAAACGGCTTCTTGCAAAAACGGCAGCGATGCATAGAGTTCACTGAGAAGCAGCACAGTTTGCCGATACATTAGTATTATTATTTTATTACTATTGATATTATTTTGCAGCGGTGTGAACACATCGGGGATGTCAGAGTGCTAGCTGTCAGCCTGCTTTTGTCATTCCTCGCTTTCCTCCGCAGATCCTCGCTCTCTCTCTCTCTCTCTCTGTCTGTGTGTGCCATCACAATGCTTTACACAACATCCGAGGTTTAAAAACAGCTCCAGTCTGCCTGTATGTATTCCTCTTAAATCCTACCTTTTATTTAAAGTCAGCTTCATCCCGATCAGCTCAGCTGAGGCTGCTGTAACACCGTCTGCTGTGGGAGAAGTGCTTGATGCTCAGACCTGGCAGGATGGACGAGTTTGTGACCGAAGAGGACGAGCCATGGTACGACCAGAGAGACCTGGAGCAAGGTGAGTCCATGATGCAACATCCTACAGCTGCATGAAAGATCAGATTTAACTACAACGTGCATCCTTTCAATGACAAAATAATCATGAGTAATGATCATAATCATAAATAATAATAAGATTATTATACAAAGGCTTTAATAATGGCTGATGTCATCGACTAATGCTGTGTGATCTGTGGAGGTGCGAGACTAAGCCCATCAGTTAGCTTAGAATATTATTAATACAGCTTATCATTTTATTTTGACAATCCATAAAAAATGATCACCAGTATGTCCTCTTCCTTGGTCAGGGTTTCATCTCAGCTTGGAAAATAAAGTGCTGCGCAGACTGTTTAAGTGGATGTCCCATTACTGGGGGTACTAGGATTTTATGGTACTAGGATTTCTTCACAAAAGGATCCCCGATCTTAAATCTTTTAACATGTTTTCCAAGTTTTACTCGTTACAATGGCTTCTTTTCTTTGTGGCGCAATTCTTGAATCTGATTGGTCAGACTGTGGAAGGAGTCTCCAGTGTCAACACTTTGTAACAGGATAAGAAGTGTTCTAATAGGAAGGGTTCCTCCTTCCTAATAGAAAGCTTTTTTGCGCTTTCTGGTTTCCTAGAAACATTACAAACTCCAATCTTATGGCGGCACAGTGCCGTAGTGGTTCATACTGTCACCTTGTACCCCCAGGGGCTGGGTTCAATTCCCATCTCGGGTCTGTGTGCATGGAGTTTGTATGTTCTCCCTGTGCTTGGTGGGTTTCGCCCACAATTTAAAGACTGATTAGGTTCATTGGCGTCACTAAATTGTCCGTAGTATGTGTGTGTGGATTGGCACCCTGTCCAGGGTGTGACCTTGTGTACAGGATAAAGAGGGAGACGGTGAGTGAGTGAGTGTCTTCTTTAATCTCAAAAACTGAAATAAGAAAAGCTGTTAAGGGACCAGATGTTAATAGTTGCAATAGGGATAACTTGTCTTGTGGATGTTCGATAACATTAAACGTGACTATAAATGTTATAAATCGTGACATGTCATTGATTAACAGAAATACAAATGGTATTAGTTGGTTAATCACTGTGGTACTGTCTAAGTGGAATAAATTACTTCTGGGTTTGCCCTGTTGTAAATTCTTTCCTATATTTACACATTCTACATTCACACTTTTGGTTATCAGCCTTTTTATCATCTCTCTGTTCCTTCTTTTCCTCATTATAGCTCTGAAAATGGCAATTCATTCTCAGTCGTCTCTGCAGAGAACAACATATCCTCAAACTCACCTTTGCGTATGTGCAGTAGTGCTTACACTTATGTTTTCGTCCTTTTTCGACCTTTGAGTAAGAAGTTTTGGCACTATTTATATTGTCAAGTGAAGGAATGTGCGTTTGCAGGCATTTTTCAAGGTCTACACCAGGACGATTTTATGACATGGTCAGTTTAGTTAATCTAAAAGTGCATTACTGGATGGAACTGGAAGCGGGATACTGATCTGTGGGAAGTGAGAAGGAATGTGCAGGGAGGGAATTCTCACCATTTGTGGCTTAAAGGCGACGTGGAGCTTGGGTTTGCACATGGAGTTCTTGGCACAGAGTAGTGGTAATGGAATCGAGAGGAATTAAGTTCCAACAATGACATCAATTCACGAATAATAAAACAGACTTTAATTCTTTTTTTTTTTTGCATACAGTGTTTTGTGAAAGACATCACCGATTTAATTGTCTTTCTTTCAGTCCCTCAATATTGATTGCATTGATGTAACTGCAGTGACATTATGTCAGGAATGAAGGTCTGAGCAGCAAAAACAAGATGCAAATTTTGCTAAATGGAGATGTCAGCTGGATGATGAAACTGCACATTTAGATGTTGAGTGAAGCCTGATCTTATCATTTCAGTTATAGTTGACTTGCACTGCTATAAATTGGCTTGGCGACAGCTTCACATGCACACAAATGCCTTTCCTGTTTCTTCCACTGTAAACATTCGAGCGAATACTGGTGCTTCTAGCGCTTATAGAGAAACAATTGTGTCACATTTATGTCGACGCTACGTCGTAGACTAGGTGAATGACCTAGTTTTTACAATTACACCACCAAACCACTAGTTGGCAGTGGGGGTTTTTTGTGCCACTGTATTGCATCATTCTTCACCCGAGAGTGGTGAAGAGAAGTTGAGCAGATCATGTTGAAGTTGGATCTAATATATGATCTAATATATAATAACAGTTGCTTTTCCTGAAATGACTGCAGTGCAGAAATAGGAGAAGATGTCGGAGAAGATGGTCATGATGTTCAACTCAATAAAAAAAATGGTAGCATAGAAGAAGCAGGAAATGTGTTGTTACCAGGTGGACCAATCACAGTTGATGAGGTTGAGCACGTCAGGCTACAGCGTAGAGTACAAGACCAACTATGTGTTCAAGGAACACACTAATGTTCAGGGCAAAAATAGTCCTGGGGTAGATTTGGTTGTCTGTCACAGGTTGGTCTTAAACATGAGTCGGTTCACAGATTCATATCGGAGTGTTATTTATGTTGCATTGACCTTAACTTAGAAGTGGGAGGTTTAAACTTGGAATTACGCAATTGACAATTTTGCCACTTTCAGGCAACAATGTGAGGGAAAGCATGAGGTGTGTGTTTTGTAAGAGTCTTTGTTGACCAGCTATTATAAGTTTACGATGTATTTACTTTTTGTATGCTCAGTGATAAAGTAGAGTATACTCTTGATATTTTATTTAGGAATTCCAAGTTTTACTTGTGGTTTTTTTTTTTTTCCTCGATGGATTTTTGGAATTTCAATTAACGAGCCATAGTCGAATTCAGAGTTATTATAACTGGGAAGGTCTGAGCAATAAGGACAAAATACTATATTATAATACGGTGCCTTCTTTAATTTTAGCACCCCTGATAAACATTAGTGAAAGTGAAGGAAAATCCTGTTTTTGGTGAAATAGCTTCATCACAAACCAACAAAAAAAAGAAGGAAAGAAAGAAACCTAACCATCTAACCAAGAGAAAAACAAATGTCTCCCCAAGAACAAAAAACACTGCTTATAGAACACATTGTAAGTGAAGCATTTTTCCCAATTTACAGGCAAATTTCTGATGCAAAAAATGATTGCAGTGTGTCGGAACCTTCAAGCTGTTAGCCATGATTTTCCTGATTAATTAGGGTACAAATATGAGGTCACATAGAGGCCAAATTCTCCTAGTCATCCATCAATCATTGTTCAGTCATTAATAGGAAAGAAAAGAGTAGACAAACCAAATAAGGGAGAAGTGTGCTGACCTTCAGAAATCATGAAATGATTGATCGATTGAAATATATAAATACACAATGCTGTCTTCAAAATGTCCATTTCTACAGTTGCGGCAATGTTAAAAAAAAAAAAGTGGACATCAAGAGGACCCAAGCGTATTTTGCCCCATGTATAGGGAGGAGGATGGAAGGATGGCCAAAATTCCCCAAGGATCATTGGTAGTAAAGAACATAAAATGAGTTGTAAACATTGTGGTAAGAAGTTAAATCTTACTAAGACTCCAGAAGCTCTATCAGATGGCACCTTCATGGCAACAGATTATCTAAATGATTGGTAAAAAAAGAGACTCTTCTGTCAGTTAACCACCAGCGTAAGCAATGGACTTTACCGAATGCTACTACAGCTTTGCCTGGAACAGTGTTCTGCGTCCTGATGAAACAGAAATTGAGCCCATTAAAAATAAACGCTTAACGTGTGTTTTAATGTAAAAAGAAGGATGGCCTTCTAGGTTCTAATGGACAGAACCTTATCTCAATGTTAAAATACAGTGGAGATTCTGCGATGTTGTTTTTAGGCTGTTTTTCCTCCAAAGGCCCTAGAAACCTTGTTTACCATGTGAACCATGGTATCCTGGATCCTCATGAAACACCAGGACATTTCAAAACAAAATCTGGCTGCCTCTGCTAGGACCCTAGAACTGGTTCGCCATGGATCTTGGATCTTTCAGCAGGACAATGATACAAAGCAAATGGTTCAAATGAACACAAGAATGGGCAACTTACCACAGAATCAAACATCTGTCATGGCCGTCTGACCTGGACTCCACTGAAAACCTGTGGGGTGAGCTGAAGACAAGAGTGTGAATGAGAGGGCCCAGGACCCTGGATGATCTGGAGAGATTGTATAAATATAAATGATCTCAGATGCCGCGCTCTGTATTCTCCAACCTTCATAAAATGTTAATGGAGAGGAGGCGGGGCCGAGTGTGTTTTTCTTGACATTTCAGTGTGAGATAAATCTGCTTCACAGAAAGGTGGATGTGTCCTTAACCCTTTTTACTTATCTCTATAAGGAGTACCAAAATGGTGGAGGACACTGTTATTGCTTCTTTTTGTAATTGTGAAAAAAAATACAAAACATATTTGTGAAACGACTCGCTCATGCTCTATAACATCTTTGGACTGTGTGTGGAAACCCACCAAGCACAGGGAGAACATGCAAACTCAAAGTGGAAGTCAAACCCTGGACCCTGGAGATGCAAGGTGACAAGTGCTAATCGCTACGTGTGATGTAAATCAGATTGTGTTATTTACACTACTGTAGTGCAGTACAGTTTGTGTGCAGTGGTCAGGCTGGCCTGAAATTACCTTTACTCTTTATATAAGCTTTTCAGGTAGGCAATGGAATGTTTTCTCCACCCACTATAGTGCAGATTGCAAGGCATTTAAAATTCACACCAACACAGATTGAGACTGTGATATCACCCAAGTGTGGATCTTTATCATGACAACTGATTTTTAAAAACATGAATCTGTCAACATGTGACCTCACGGTTAATCTAATGCAGAGATGCAAATGATATTTTAAGCGGAGATGCTTATTTGTTTAAAAGAAGGCACAAAGGACACGATTGTTGTCAATAACTAGGAGTGTCATTGTGTCATCATACTGAAATTGGTATGACCCTAGGCTTTCCTTACAATAGACCACAGTTGGGATTCTTAGTGAAATTCTTCGTGGTTACCACTGTCGCCTTGCACCTCCAGGGTCTGGGTTCGATTCCCGCCAAGGGTCTGTGTGCATGGAGTTTGTATGTTCTCCCCGTGCTTGGTGGGTTTCCTCCTTCAAGACATGTAGATTAGACTAACTGGCTGTCCTAAATTGCCCGTAGTGTGTGAATGATGATCGGATGTCGAGCTGGCAACCAGACCCCTTAAGTAACTGCCGCAGAAACAACAGATATATCTGTCTCTATGGCTTGCATGCTATTTTTTTAAGTTACTTATTTATAAGTAAACATGCTATTATTTTAACCATGATTTACATATAGCAACTCAGGTGCAGCATCTCGGATTATTATGTAAATAAGACTCGTATGTTATTGACTGCGTGTTATGAAAGTTATACCCCTTGGCGTTATTTCATATGCATGGATGGTTACATTTAATTACTGGTGTACACCATTAATACATTGTTAATGCTTGCTTGATATAATGTACTGTAGTTTCAACCGCAGTAGCAAATATGTTACAAATTAAAATAGTATTTCATTGAAAAACAGTTATTATTGTTTTGAGACAGTGTCTGGAAACTCATCTGTACTGAATACTCAGCACATAGAGACATACTAATTAAGAGTATTAAGATGGACCCTAAAACCTTAAACAATATTATTTGCTGCGTAGCCCCATGACCACTACACAATGGTTTCCTGTGTTTTGTTCTGAGAAGAAAAGAAGGTGGATTATGTAATTGCTATCATGGAAGAGCCTCTATCTTCTCCCACTTCCTCCCCGGCTGCACTATATTTGATTAACTGTTATTAAGCCTGGCGTGATCTAGATGCTGAGGGGGAAGTGTTAGTGCTTCGTATGGAATAGGCAGACACTCAAGCAACCCTCTCACTAAAAGCTCCAGAAGATAAGATGTATACTGATGTCTGACGACTAAATAATTAAGTGTACCGGACATGATGTTTATACATTCTTGGTTGTAGAAAAAGACCAAACTTACAGTACCTTTCCTATTACATGTGTTACAATAGGGTCCTTCATTTGGGTTAATGAATTGAACTGTATGTTGCATGGTGGCTCGGTGATTAGCATGGAGTTTGCATGTTCTCCCTGTCCTTTCCTGGTGGGTTTCCTTCAGGTACTCCACTTTCCTCCTAGGTTGATTTGGCCTTTCCAAATTGCCCATAGTGTATGATTGGATGTGATAGAATGTGTGTTCTTGTGACCTTGCAAGTGGTTGGCACCCCATCCAAGGTGTCCTGAGGTCCCTGGAATATGCTCTAGTCTCTGTATAGGATAAACAATATGGATGATGGATGGATGGATGAATTGAAAGGAACTCAGATCTCCATCCTAACCCAGATGGACCCTCATTTATACTAAGGTTATGATAATAAGGTTATGTCTTTGCGCTATACGTAAAGTACTCTGAACTGGTACATTTTAGTTTTTTGCATAATACCCATGTGTCTGTTGTTGTCACTTAATCAACTACTAAAAAAATCCAGTGTTGTTCTAGAATGTAGAATATAAATCCCATCTTGTGTCCAAACTTTTGATTGGTACTAAAATAAACCACCAAAAAATAAAAAGAATAGAAAAGCTTGTTGGTTTCACTCCTTAGGCGGCTCATTTGCATCTCCTTCACATAATAACGTGAATGATTACTCTTTGAGAGCGATATCCTCAGGCCAATGATGTTTTGTTGATACAAATGATGCAGATATTTGCTATTATACAGATATGGAAACTCCTTACAGGCTTACAATTCTAATCATTTTTTTACATGCATTCTTGGGCAGCATAGTGGTGTTGTTGGCTTAACGCTTGTAAAGGTTATATGGAACTCTGGTTATTGGGATTTTACTCTATCCTAGGCAACGATTTCCAAGAACATGCATGTAGGTACATGAATTGGCTAGTCTAGGATGTCAATGAGTGTAATGTCCTGTGACGGCTCTTTCCAGGCACCAGATCCTCTGCAGTCTTGACCCGGCTAATGTTATTACTGGAGTGGAATAAATGAATTAACAGCGGCTTCTTCTGGTTTTTTTTTTTTTTTTGTGGATAATTGGTTGAAGAAATCAGGTTTGACAACACTGAGAACTTTTATCAGTGTGTACTAGTCTCTTTTTCAAGTCATTTTTATGGTTTAGTCATCCTGGTCTAAAACTCTTTGTCTGTATGTCTATGAGAAATAAAAAAAAAAAGACACAACACAAGAGCTATGTCTTCAATGAAAGAAAAAAAAAAAAGGTTAACAGGGGAGAAGCCTCGTTCGTCCTTGGTGTGCAATGAATCGTCTCCTTGGTAAGACCTACCCTGCTTTAGTCACTGCCTGGAGACCTCAGGGAGCGGTTCACAAACAGCCTGTCCATTGTTTCCTATTCTCGTCTATAATTTATATGTGCATATCTTATTGTTTGGTGCCGTACTGCTACAGTACTGTATGTTTGCAGTATTGCTGCCACCGGTGGGTTTATGATTCATTGCTGCATTCACACCCATGCAGTGGAGGTCAATGTTTCTGACCCTGGTAAGTCTTCCCTGTACGGTATATATTTATCTCCTTGACAGTCCCCGTGGATGCTCACAACCAGCTGTAGTGTGTTGTATGTGTTGTCTAGGGAGGAACTTGCTGCAGCATAGATGCATTTTAGATGGTCTCCAGTGCCAGAGAGAGAAATTTGATTTGCTATGATTTTTTTTACTATGAAAAAAAAAACAACTGTGTTTGATTTCATGCTTGTGTGTGTTCCAGACATCAGCATTTGTGTGAGATATGACAGCTGGCCGCTCAAGAAACTCTGAGATTGAGAATGCTTTAAAAAAAACAAAAAAAAAACAAAACACATCTTTCCTGGGGGTGCCAATAATAGTGACCAGTGCTGGTATATGTATACTCAGCTGTGTAAGACAGGAACTCGGCTGGGAGTTACCGCCACATCCTCCCAACAGTCGTGACTTCGCTCCAAGCCATTTCCACATGTTTGTGCTATTAAAGGAGTTCCTGGGAGGCCAGTGTGTGAGACTTGAATTTAACAGCCCTATATTTTTTAAAGGACTATGAATGAACTGGTAGTTTTGGTATTCTTTGATTTTCCTGATAAACAAATAACAAAACCATACAGACGTTTGTTTTTGGATTTAATGGACGTTCTAAATATGGACGAACCAAAATGTGACTTAATTTGCTGTTTAACAAACCACACCTCACACTTCTTCTATTTTCGTGGATTAAAGCATCACATTTTGCATTGCTTGTGATAGATGCTAATACCTTTCACAAAATCGCCCGTAGTGTGTGAATGCGCGCGAGTGTTTGTATGTGTATGTGATGGATTGGCACCCATCCATTGAGACAAGCAAACAGAAAAAAGCTACTTTGATCAACAGTGTTTCTGGATAGTAGACCCTACTTATCGTTAGCAAGATCACTTAAATGCGCATTGAGCTTTACATTTCACATCCCTTGTGTCATATGTCTTTGTTTGCTCTTTCGCAGATCTGCACTTGGCAGCGGAGCTAGGGAAAACCCTTCTGGAACGCAACAAGGAGCTGGAGGATTCGCTGCAGCAGATGTACGTCACCAACGAGGAGCAGGTGCAGGAGATCGAGGTACGGCCCCCCTTCCATTTAACACGAAGATACACCAGGCTGTGCGTGTGTGAGACATTTTATAAATGGACTCAGCCAATGAATTTCCAAAGGAAACCATTGTCGGGTCTTGGCATGGGGTCAGCAGAGAATAGTCTAAGCCTTGCTGGTGAAGAAGGGTATTTCGGGAGTGTGGGGGTGTTGGGAAGGAGCCTGCTGTTCGCCTGTGACGTTGCCAGATTTGCCAGTGTCTGCTGTACAAAGACAATTACAGAACAATAGAGTGCACTGTTTGAAGGATGAATTTAGTCATTTGTTTACACTCTGTGCAGTATTTTACAGTGATGCACACAGTCCCATCAGCCTCTGTATACGTCCGTGTACGCTACTCCCTCCAACAGTCATGAAGCAGCATTGCAGATCTGACAAACTTTATGCATTTGTCGCTGGCAAAACAGAATTTCAATGAAATTTAAGAATTTTCTGAATTTTGTTACACACATTTGAAGGTGACATTTTAGGTTGCAGTTCAGGATTATAGGAACAGATAGTCTTGATGAAAGTCAATGACACATGGTAGAACATTTCTTGCTTGCAAATCCTGCGATACCCTGTCTTCACCAAGGATTCCACAACCCAAAATTCTGATTTCTCTTCTCATATGTATGGTTTGATCTCAAATCCAAATGACTTCATTGTATAGCAAAAACAAAAGAATTGGCCTTACTGTTGTAATACATTTGTAGAGGACTGTAGACATTTAAAATGAGTTTAACTATATTTATTAGGTAGCACTGAAAAAAGTCCAGATGTTACAAAATATTTCCAAATTTAGAATGCACCATAAAATGGCCAATAAGTGTGTTTATGAACTGATCATCCCATGCCATTATGACCACTGACAGATGCATTGAATAACTTTAATTGTTTCTTTAAAATGGCACCTCTAAGTGAGTGGGATATTTCAAGCAGCAATTAAACATTTTGTCCCTGAAACTACTGTGTTGGAAACAGCAAAAATTGTCAACCGTAAGCATTTGGGCAACTTTGCCATAAGGCAAGATTGTGAAAGCTCGAAGGTTAGAAGGTTAGGACGTGCCAAAAGTGATCAAAGAAGGGAAAACAGGCGAACTGGAGACAGGGGCATGGATGGCTAAGACACATTGATGCACAAGGGGAGTGAAGGCTGGCCTGTGTAGTCTGATCCAGTAGAAGAACTACGTCAGCTCAAATTGCTGAGAAAGTTAAAACACAGCGCATCGCAGCTTGTTGAATATGGGAATGCGGAGTCACAGACTGATTAGGGTGCCCATGCTGATCCACGTCCACCACCAAACTGCATGACACGCCTAACATGGACACATGAGCATGAGAACTAGACCGCAGAGTAATAAAAGAAGGTGGCCTGGTCTGATGATGATGATGTTGTTGGTCTTTCGGCTGCTCCCTGCAAGAGGTCGCCACAGCAGACTATCCGGTCCGCACATACAAGCTTGGCACGGGTTTTCACGCCGGATGCCCTTCTTGATGCAACCCTCCCATTTTAGCCGGGCCTGGGCCCGGCACTGCATCCATTGGCTGAGGTTTGGGGACTGGCTGGGAATCGAACCCGGGCCTTCAGGATGGCAGGCGAAACACCTACCACTGAGCCCCCATGAACCGCATTTTCTTTTACATTGTATGGATAGAGATGGCACCAGGATGCACTTGGGAATGAAGGCAAGTTGGCGGAATACATTGGGTCCTGCCATCCATCTTGATGTTACTTTGACACATACCACTTAAACATTGTTGCTGATCAAGGAACCACTTAATGAAACAGAAAAAAATGTGCCCTGACAAACTGCAAAAATGGTTCAAGAATGGTTTGAGAAACACAATGATTTTGAGATCTTGGCCTGACCACCAAATTCTCCAGATCTTAATCCAGCATCTGTGGGATGTGCTGAAAAAACAAGTCTGATCCATAGAGGCTTCACCTTGCAACTTACAGGACTTGTCAGGATCTGCAACTGACAGCTGGGTGCCAGATATCACAAGATACATTGAGGTCTAGTGGAGTCCATGCCTCGACATGTCGGGGATGTTTTGGCGGCAAAATGGGGACTCACTTTTAGGTGGGCAGTCATGATGTTAGGTTTGATTGATGTATATTTCACTGTTCCAAGATACAAGTTCTTTGTTTTAAATACTATGTATATAGTGTAGCCTGTCTGAGATGAGGAATTAGAGGTACTAAATTCTAAAGGAGAAGGTTAGGATTAAAAAAAACGAACTGAAATGTTCTTTGTGTTTTATCATATGCATCTTTCCCTGGCAGTACTTGTCCAAGCAAGTGGAGATGCTTCGGGAGATGAATGAACAGCATGCAAAGGTCTATGAGCAGTTAGACGTCACCGCTCGAGAGCTTGAGATCACCAATGAGAAGCTGGTGTTGGAAAGCAAGGCTTCTCATCAGAAAATAGACAGGTGAGTACAATTTGCGAAATCCATAAAGGACATGAAGGTACAAATTCATCATCTCGTCCAATTTCGTGACCGTTTATCCTAATGTTATACCGTAATTACCGGGAATTTTCTTCTGAAAGCGCTTCTTATCAGATACTTTGCCTGATGGCTGTAGTTACAGTACCAGATTTCATTTCGAGACATTTAAGTGTCAGCTCTCTCTGAATATGAATGACATTCTGCCACTCGTTGCACCACTGCAATTGTGTAATCAATTGTGTCACTACCACTATACTATAATAGTAGTATTATACTACTACTCTACTATGTGCCATTCTTAACAAAGCCTGGAATTTAATATAATTTTACATTCTTATCTACTCAGGGGTCAAATTTCATGGAACCCACTTACCATCTACAGTACACGCTGCATTATTTAGCTTGGGCGTTTGTGCTGGGCTAACAGACGACATTCAATAGAACCCACTGCTGACGCGATACATACAGGATAAATTATGCATAAATATTGTGTTTATAATACTGTATACTCCCACCAGCCATTTCATCAGATACACCTTGCTAGTACTGGGTGGGACCCACATTTGCTATCATTCTTCATGGCATAGATTAGGCAAGGTGCTGGAAACATTGCTTAGAGATTTTGGTCCATATTACCATGATAGCATCATGCACATGTTCTAGATGTTACAGATGATAAGAATATCCTATTCCATCACATTCCAAAGGTGCTTCATTGATTGAGGTGGTGACTGTGGACGCCATTTGAGTTCAGTGAATTCATTGTGATGTTCAAGAAACCAGTTTGAGATGATTTTAGCTTTATGACATGGAGCATTATTCTGTAATCATAAAGGGTCAGCAACAATACTCAGGTGACTTGTGGCATTTAAATGATGCTCAGCTGGTACTAAGGAGCCCAAAGTGTAGCAAGAAAACATCCCCCACACCATTACACCTCCAGCAGCAGGGCGGATCCATACGTTTAGGTTGTTTATGCCAAATTCCAACCCTAATCAAAACTTGGCAAATTTTTTCCAGCCTTCTGTTGTCCAATTTTAATTGTAGCCCATGTAAATTGTAGCCTCAGTTTCCCGTTCTTAGCAGGAGTGCAGGAGTGGCATCCGCTGTGGTCTTCTACTGCTGTATCGTATCTGCGTCAAGGTTCGACATTGATTGTTTTTGAGTTACTTTTGCCCTTCTATCAGATCAAACCGGTTTGGCCATTCTCATCTGACCTCTGGTGTCAACAAGGCATTTTCTCTCAGAGGATGGCCACTCAATGGATATTTTCTTTTTCAGACCATTCTCTGTAAATCCTAGAGATGGTCGTGAGTGGAAATTCCAGTAGATCAGCAGCTTTAGAAATACTCAGACCAGCCCATCTGGGAACAACAACAATGCCGCGTTCAAAGTCACTTAAATTTTAGCGACTCGGTTCTTTGAATCTCGTTCATCAAAATGAATGAATCTTTTTTTGAGTCATTAAGTTTTTTCGATCAGAAATAAAATAAATTGTTAGATTTTTAATAAACAGACTCCCATCATGTCTACATAAACAAATTTTGGCTATAGTTCCAGTAATGAAAATATTACAATGCAGCTAAGGACATATTATGATGAACAGAATGAGCAGCTCACCTCTCATATCTTCTGAATCACCTCCGAATCGTTCATTCTTTCACGTGTCTCGTGACAAAAGAACGGACGATTCAGACCAGAAGACTCATGAGAAGAACCGCTCAATTCTGTTTCCTGTGTACTGCACTGCATAGCGTCTGCATAGGGTCACGTTAAAGACTCGCTCAGAAAGAATCGTTCATGAACGACCCATCACTAGTCTACATGCCAAAATGCGTTGAGGTGCTGCCGTGTGATGGGCTGAGTAGATATTCACGCCAACACACAGTTGAACAGGTGTGTCTAATGAAGTAGCCATTGAATGCATGAAATTGATTATTCTTTCATTTGATTGTAGCCAAGCCCCATTTAATCATTGTGTTAGCTATTTTTACTCCGCAGCTATAGTAGTCATTCATTTTTACAAAATCATTGTATCTTCAAGCTCTATAATCCAGTTATTTGATTTGTTCTTCAAACTGATTCTTCTTCTTCTTGAAATAAAATTGATAGACAGATTAAACATGCTACTGGTTTACACTAAGACACTACATGTACACATTTACTGCTATAGCACACACGTCTTAAGTCACTCAAACATCACTCAGTAGATGATAACCGGAGATCAAATCTGGGCACACAGGTTGACGAACACCATGGAGATGCTGCAGGGCCAGGTGGACACGCTGACGGCCCGTGTGGAGGAACTGCGCACGCTTGAAGAGCTCAGGGTTCGCAGGGAGAAGAAAGAGAGGCGAAAAACTGTGCACTCCTTCCCCTGCCTCAAGGAGCTCTGCACCGCACCCAGGTCTTACATCATCTCTGATTATATCTCTGATTAGATTACAGGTATCTAATTTAATTTGCGGGACAGTCAGTGGTCATGATGGAAATGAAACTCATTTCCATCATGAAAAAACATTTTAGTTTGAAGGTGTTCTTGTTGTCCTGTATAGTAAATGGCTTTTTTTGAGAGCAAAAGTCTGTTGGTAAATCTTTTTTAGATCTGGAAAGTATTAAAGAACTTCCCTGTTTCAATATAGCTTTAATCAAATGTTGAATTATTTCGTTTAAATTTTTTTCCCCCCTTGAACCCAAATTGGTCTTGATTTAGTTATTAGTCGATTTTTCCCTCCGCCACCTGGTGCTCTGCAGTCACAGTCTTCCTTTTACAGCCCTTTCCGTATAAGGAAGCACGCGAAATGGCTCTTTGGTTTGTCCCTCCAGGAAACTCTTGGTACAGCAGAGGTTTTATCATTTCACAAAAGCAGAAGCATAAAGGTTTCCCAACTACTTTAATGGCAAAACATTTAAAAGACATATTGTAAAAAAATTATCCGCACTCCAGTTATATTAAAACTTCTGTTGTCTTATCAGCACCTTCAGTTCAAGGCTACTGTCTCTCCAGGCGCGAAAGTGATGCATGGTAATTGGTGTCATTATTTATCGAAGACTGCACGCAGTACGGAGAAAGTGTTTGGTTTTTAGCGATACTCTGAGGAAGGTGTACGTTTCTTAGAGAATGATTACTGGTGACGAGACATGGATTCATCACTACGAGCCTGTGAGTAAACGAGTACGGAACGGAAACATCCTCAATCGCTGACCAGGTGAACCATCAAAAGTCAACCATCAGCTGGAAAATTAATGCTTACAGTTTTCTGGGATTCTCAATTGCCGGTATTGGAACATCATTAAGGTTCAATATTCGGCAATGCTTGTGATGGTGAGACGCTTATAGAAGTGCTTCCTTTAAGTACTTCGGATTAAACGCAGCAGACCGCCATCCAAGGGCATTGTGATGCATGGACGCACACTTCTGCCCGCGCTGCAAAAAATCTTTTCAATGTGTTAAAGCATCCTCCTTATAGGCCTGATCTTGCTCCTTCAGACCTTCACCTGTTTGGTCCTCTGAAAGCAGCTCTACGTGGACAAAGATTTACTTCGGAGTAATAAGATAGATTGATAGAGTACTTCATTAATCCCAAAGGGGAACTGTGTAAAAATTGTATAAGCAAAGATAGCGGTGCATCCATTGCTGGAAACTCTTGCCTATAAACCATTTTATTTATTTATTGAAATAGTGAAAAGATATTTGTGTATTGGTCTTTTCTAAAATTTCTTTTAAATAAATTCTACAGACATAGTGCGGATAATTTTTGACTCACCCTTGTATAAATATACTAAAAAGTTGAATTCTAGAAAATTGTGCCCCTGTTATGATTTAATATATAATAAGACTGTGTACTAATTACACAAATTCTCTTTTCAGGTATGAGGATGGATTCAGGGTGTTTGGTCCAGGTAGTGGTGACCTCCAAGAGCGGAGGCCGGCAGATGAAGAAAACGAGCACCTGCGGGCATTGGTCGCATCTCTCCGTGCAGCCGTAACAGCCGAGCGAGGACGACGGGAGAATGCAGAGCGCGAGTGCACCGCCGTGCTGCAGGAGTTTGATCGCTTGGAGCAGCGACTTCTGGGTGCCGAGGGCTGCCAGCAGCGTGTCCACGAGCTGGAAGCAGAGCTGCAGGAGCTACAGCAGCTACGCAAGTCCCGTGCCTGTTTACTCGTTGCTGAGGATGGCCTGGAGCAGACGCTGCTCAACAGTGCCCCGGAAACGGATACGGTGGAAGATATTGCAAGTGCAACCCAAGAGAGCGCTGGTGAGCCGCCGGTACGCAAGAGCTGCAGTGACACGGCACTGGACGTCATCTCGGCAGTGGATGCTACCGGACGACGCAAGGGCAGCTACGCGCTCCATGCCAACGGTGTGCGCAAGCGTGGCATGTCCATCTTGCGTGAAGTAGATGAGCAGTACCACGCGTTGCTCGAGAGGTATGAGGAGCTCCTGGGCAAGTGCAGGCGCCACGAAGAGAGTCTGTGCCATGCCGAGGTACAAACTTCACGGCCGGTCTCCAGAGACCCGTCCATGAAAGAGTGTCGTGCAATTGAGGCTGCCACACAGCAAGGCACCCCACCACAAACACCCTCGACACCTGAGGCCATGGAGGGCATCAGCCGGCAGGTGGAGGCTGTGGACAAGAGGTTGAGCCAGAACACACCAGAATACAAGGCTCTGTTCAAAGAGATCTTCTCGCGTCTGCAGAAGACCAAGTCCGACATCAAATCCACCAAAGGGAGGAAAAGTGGAAAATAGCTCTAGGTTTTTTTTTCTTCTCTCTTCTCAGAGGAGTGCATGGTAGGCTCTATTGTTCTACCTCAATTAAGACCAGTCTTAATTGTTTAATCAGCCAGATTCAGTAAGCTGACATCTGAAAAGGCTTCATGATAGTGCAGAGCTAATGGGTAGAGTAGAATATTCTGGCTTACTCGACATGTTGGTGCACCTCACATGAGGACCAGCATCGACAAAGCAGATCACTGATGTCTGATGGTTCTTTTCTTGGTTGTTTGTGTTTTAAGGAAGGTTGTTTCTGACCGTTGGTTTTCCTGGACCCTAATTCGCTAGCAAGGTACCAGTATGTATATTAAAAAATGCCAATGCTTATTCTTCCTATTTCCTTAACTGTATGTAACAACTTCTATTCTGTAATCATCTCTTTCCAACATTAAAGACGCTTTGCTTTACGCATTGGTTTACAGATTTATTATTTTGAGAACGGATGCATGAATGAGTGGATAAACAGGATGACTTCAACCAAAAAAAAAAAAAAGGGTATGTCCATGTCAATAAATGAGGGGAATAAAAGAAAGAAATCAAGAAAGCAATTTCATTTTGAACACTTTTTAATGTCGACACAGATGAACAGTAATCTCCTTCCACAGTGATCGAATGACAGAAGTACGCAGAGACGGAATTAAAGGAAGAAACAAGTGCTAAAAATCTCCACGCAACATTACAGGCAACAGTGTCAAGGAAAATGTGTACGATACCGGACACATTCGCTAGTCTGAGATTAAACCTTAAAGTGGGGGGGGGGGGGGGGGGCACGGCTACGCTGGAGGACTGAAGAGAAAAGATGGCTACACAGCATCAAGATTCGACAAGCACCCTTCCCCTCTTCCTACAGAACAACGTTGTCCATCTCACCTACGCAACACCTCAGTTAGAGTTATGGTTTTGTTTCAGAGGTCTTTTTTTTTGTTATACATATCTACTGTATATAAAGCAGCTTGTGGTGGAATAGTGGAGGCACAGCCAGTGTTGTTGGAATTTGTAGGTGAAGCATTTCATATTTGAGGTCTGCAAGCAAAAAACAGCCCTTTCTGCTTCAAGAAATCTCTTTAGCACTGAATGCTAATGCAACTCGCGTAGACGACAAATGTAATCGGCACCTTTCACAAGAGTGAGCATTTGTGAAACGCCTTTTTAGAAATGGACACATCAGGGAGAGAGAGTTTGACTTGGACAGCAACTACAACTGAATAAAGCGAGAGAAGATATAGGGGGCCGAAACTGAGGTCCCTCCCCCCTCCAGTATAGTTCTACTTCTACTGGCCGTCACATTGTGGTTTATCCTGAATCGAACTAAGTGGATGAGGCACCAGATGAAACGATCCTTCCCGACTGGAAACAGCAGTGAGCAAAGCGACAAGATTTGGCTCCAGGCATGGGGGGAATGATTTGATAAGATTTAAAACTGTTACACCTCAAAAAGCAACAATTTCTTCAACATCATGCTACAGGAATAATTACTTAAGGCCACATGTTTAAAAAAAAAAAATTCAGGCCACTAGCAGGAAGGCTGATCAGTGGAGCTCCTCCAGTGGGTAGGAGGTAACATTTGCAATATAGACAGCTACATATTTGAAACACTACATTACCCACATGCAAACGTGTCCCTGTTAAGAACAAATACAACCAGCCACGCTAACCACTGCACACAGATTATCTCAAAAAAAGTACACACGCCACTTTCTGACATGGAAGCCGTTAGCTCTGCCAGCTCTGGCAAACCGTTAAGTGGCACCGTTTCCCATTACTGTTATCAAGGCAGATTATGGCAATAAAAAAAAAAGAATAATGAGAAAAGGAATGTAAGGAAATCTGTACGCAGAGCACAAATGGATAGGGTAAAGGACGTGGACAGATAAGCATGGGGAACATGAAGATTACCAACACCAGCCATGTCAAAAGCATTCAGGTTTTTGAAAAAAATTTCCTCTCATTTTTTTTTTTACTTTTATATACAAACAAAACAAAAAAACAAAAAAAAAAAAACACGAAATTTGGATTGTGCACATTTTTGTTTGTTTTCACATATTTTTCATGAAAATCCTCAATACTCATTCACTGGAAGGGAGTGACGGGAAGAGCGATCGCAAAGAATGACAAATGGTAGGAAGATGGACGGAGTGAGAAACTGTTTTTTTGTTTGTTGATTAACCAGTTATTCCATGATGACGGTATTTATGAAGGAGAATATGGGGAGGAAAGAGAAGGAGGAAGAATGGAAAAAATGGAGAGGAAAAGCAGCTAAGGTTCAGGAGCAGCTTATTCTTTCCACTCCTTCTTGATGTTGAGGTTCCACTCCCAGGACAGGTGGTCGTGCTTGTCGTCGTCAGTGAACTTGGATTTAATGTTGTAGGTGCCGCGGGCGATCATGCCCTTCGGCGCCTCCTCCAGGGGCGTGAGGAACTCGTACTCGCTTGGCCGAGGTCCGTAACTGCCTACCATGTAGTCAGATTTGTCAACTGTGCAACAGAGAGAAGGAATTCAATTGGTGCTTGTATAAGCAAGCTACGAACTTTATTAATCTTTAATCTACACTGTACCAGTTTATTAGGTATACCAATTGTAAGCATGTGATTAGCAGGAATTCGGTAACTGACAAATTATTCTGTGAAAATGGACCACCACTGACCAATAAGATTTAGGCACTAAAGCACTGTATACAAACAAGGTATGGACGCAAACAACTCGCCAATACCAATAAATAGAGAAAATTAAATACAAAATATATTGTAATTTGGACATATATGCGTACACATACAGTGCTGTGCAAAAGTCTTAGGCACCATATTATACGCTGTACCAAATTTTGTTATATACGTTTATCATGACTGCATAATTATGTACAAAATCATTCAGTATTTCCATATATAACTTAAAAATTAATAAAAAATAAATAACATTACAGGAGAATATATGCATGGCAGTAAATAAAAAAATATATATAGTTCAAGACAGACCAGTTTTCAGATGGAAACAAAAAAACCTAATGTATGCTCCTGGGATTTGCATAAAAATAGAAAGGAGCGAGTATGACAAAGTTACCAGAAGAACTTATTCTCGATGTGATACTTTCATCATACTTACTCTTTACCCCTTTCCTAAAGGTCTGCTGGACATACTTCAGTCCTGAGACAATCTCCTTGTTTACCTGGAATGAGTTCAACAGAAAACTGCATCAGAGTCGTATAGAGCAGGGTTTAGCTTTGCCAAGCCCATGAGGCTGGTCTTCCTTAACGACATAACTCACCGTAGGAAGTGGCATGGAAATTTCAGACATGAGGTAAATGTACCAAAACAAAACGGTCCTGTTCAGGATCCAATTCCTTGGCAAACGTAAAGACGCGTACAAATGAGCGCAGTTATAAAATTCCTGGCTGTGGAAGCGTTATAATGGCCACTCATGTTTAGATCATATTTAAAGAAAGACTCAGTTATAGAAAAAAAAGGCATATGGGATGTTATACCACTAGTTACAGCCACTAATACAACACTAATAACTACTTATTACTAAATTCATGCCACACTTCGGCAATGATGTCAATAATCAGGACATATAAGCCTTCCTGCTAGCATCCAGGAAATGCCAACATTGCTTCTAATTAATACAAGCTATTCCAAGTGGACTATACGACTGCTATAAGGTATTAAAAACGATCCTTAAACTCATACTTTGAACCAAAGGCAAAGTAAAAATTTGGGCAAATGGATAAAAATAAACAGAGGTAAATAGATGACTGGCTCACCTTGAAGCTGATCTTTATCCTGTACTCCACTCCTTCTTTAAGTATAAACGACTGCTTTTTGAAGCTCTCCAGATCTCCTGAGAGAACATAAGCCCAGACCAAATAAAAAAACAGTAAGTACACATACCAAGGGTTATATAAAGATGTCCTTAATCAGTCATTCAGACTGCTGTTTATAGTCATGAGATACTTACAGAGGTCACTGAGCACAAATAATATAACTAAGGACCAGAGAAATAACTAAACTCAAGAAAAATGGAGAGCAACTAATATTGTTTTTCCCCTTTCTATAATACTTGGGAAGGACAGCCTGGACTACTACTAGCCTTGTAGAGAATACAGAATAAAAAAATTATTCATTGTTTAAAAATGAATAAATAAATGCAACAATTTTAATGAGACGAGACTGCAGTGCGTGACTTTATCCAGCAGATGGCTTTTTCCAATCTTTCCTTCCTTCTCCTCTGCCTCAATCCCAAATCACTGAATTATTTTCAAGGGACCTTTAGTTGGGGTTGTGGGGGGCTATTGGTGTATGGGGGAGAAGAGTGATTGCTCTCTTGCCCTCTCTCCAAAATATTATATTCTATGTTTATTTGTTAATTTTTGCAATTACCCTGCTGTAATGCCTTTTTTCAAGCAATCACTGGTTTAATGATTTGTGGCTTAGAGACCCAACTGTCAGTCATTCCAGATTATCGTCAGGTTCATCTGCAGTTTTTTTTTTTATTGGGAGGGGGGAGAGGGCTGTAGTACATAAAATTTGTAAGGTCTGCAGGTATTTAGTCTCATATAAATTTTGGCTGACATGAAATCTTTCAGCAACAGTGGCTTGGTGCTGCATATGCGATTCTTAAATATACGGAGCTTTTTAATCACTTGGAAAAGAAGCCTATTCAAAATCACAGGGTTTGATGGACAGAACTGACTTTCTGTCAGAAAAAAAAATGAAAATGGGATTGTAAAATAATTTATTTTGTCAAAGTTGTAGTGTCACTATTAAACAGAAATATCAAATACTTAGGCAAAAGTCTTTTTGACATTCAGTTTTGGTCATTGCAGTGAAGGAAAAAAAAAATCTAAACTTTACCTCTTCAATGATGGATTATTATAAGAGAAAAGCTTTTTCGACTAAGTTATAAAAAATAGAAATAGATTTTTGGGAAATGCTGCTATATTAGTTGGATCATGAGGTTTCATTAACTCCGATTCATATGATTTCAGTCTGTTCAATGAAAAGTAGCGAAAAAGTCTGCTGAAAAAGATGACAATAACATCATGTGTTTGTTTGCATAATGATTACATCATCACGCAGAATTTGCATAGTGTCTAGCGGCAGACAGAAGGTGGTTTGCGAGCGGGAACGGACATCGGATCATTTCTGCCTATATGTGACTGAAGCCAGGGACGGTGACTGGTGCCGTAATGGCATGCAACCAGTTGCTGATTTTTAAAAAAATATTTGTTCCATCGTCTATACCGCTTTATCCTGTATACAGGATCGTGAGGAGCCTGGAGCCAATCCCAGGAGACTTATGGCATGAGGCAGGGTACAACCCTGGATGGGGTGCCAGTTCATCACAGGGCATTGTTACATTGAATAAATCTAAAATTCAATGTTTTTGCAGTCAGCTCAAAATGTTTCTCCCTCACTTCTTTAAGTCACTCAAGAGGTCGAAAAGTTGTTAAATCTAAGAGTAACGTCAATAAATTGGCAACACTGGTCTGTTATCAAAACAATTTATTTATTTATTATTTTTTTTAAAATTGGGTTTCAGAAAAGCTGACGAGTTGGCGATTTTATACAATATAAGTATCCGTATAAAATTATGCAGAATGAGTATGTGTATAAAAATGCAATATGTTTAAAGTACTCTAGTAATCAGTAACCATTATATGTTCTCCAAATTGCTTAATCAGAAGCAAATCTTACACAGCAAGAGCGCTCGAAAGTGAGCACCCTTTAAAACAATATGAATGTTGTCCATCTACTTTAAGATAGCTGTCTGCTTGGCGTCACTTACCTTGCAGGTCAAGGGTCAGAGGAGCAGGGGCCGTCTCACACATTAAAGTTAGACGTGTCACTTGGACATTGGGAGCGTTGGGATCTGAGAAGGGGACAAATAAATCTGTTTAAAATCATGACCAGGTGATGCCCAATTCCATAAAAAGACATTTGCAGATGGCTCATGCTGGATTTAGAATTAAAGAATAAAACGATTAAATGCCACCAGGCAAAAAAAAATAAAAAATTTAAGGTTGAAAAAGGAGATGAAGCAGTCTGGAGCTTATTCGGGCGCTCTATTAGGACACTGATAACAGAAAGCTCAGCCTCTTGGGATGTGACCTCGTTTCTGCCCGTTTGTCACAAGACCAGCCGTCTACAAAGCCAGACGCTTGGATGAGCAGAACACTTTCTGAAGTAAAGGTGTGACATGATCAGGCCGTGTAAGGAGCACTGCAATACACTTTTTTTTTTTATGACAAAAACTTGGGCTGTAAATTCTACACTAGTGGAGTTATTTTTCACGTAAACATATTGAACTGAAGAGAAAAAAAAAGAAGAGGAGGACACTATCTACAAACCACATTTTGAGATATTAAAGTACAATGAATACTGTTAAGTATAAATGTCTCAAACACACAAGACCATGCAACTTTGCCTAAAATAAACTATAAAATAATTATAACTAAACTATATAACTAAAATAATTTTATTTTGAATAGAGATATAGAACAGTCTTTATTTATTTATTTTTTTAACTTAAGCCACGTAAGAGAAACCGATTCAAAATATTTTCTCTGCGCACTCGCTGTCTTCAACGCAAACCTTCCTGAGGATGGAAAAGCTTGGATTCCCATGTTTTAATTTCGTTTCCTCTCTGCTTATTGTTTAGCCTTAGTGTTCGATTTCATTTTGATGGTCGTATTTTAATGTAGAAAAATATTTTCGTAGTTTCAGTTTTGGTTACGCGTAATTACCCCAAGTCGCACAAAAACACACCTGCGGCCACCAGGCCTGAGCCGAGCAGAGCCTCTTTGTACTTGCGCAGGCTCTCGTCGTCCTTGTCCAGGTCCTGGATCTCCTTCAGGCTCTTCGGTTCCGGGGGCTTGTAGTTCACAGCCTCGCTCTCTTCGTTTTCGGCAGCGATGGCTGCCAGCTGCTCGGGGGTGGGTTCGTGCTCTGCCATGACTTACAGCTGGAGAGACAAACAAACAAACGATTTTTATTTGGTGTCAGTTTGACTTATTTACACTTGGAGACTTTTGACTGAAAAAGGATACAACTGTGGGCCTCCTGATGAATAAATGAGCCACAGCCTTAGTCACAGAGCCGCTACTTCCTACTTCTGTTACTTATCTTTGTGAAGAGGAGAATGACCAGACTGGTTTAAGCTGACAGGAAGTCTACACTAACTCATTAATAACCACTATTTACACATGTGGTGAGTAGAGAATAATTTTAGAGCGCACATGAACATCAACTTCCAGGCAGACAGACTTCAAAAGCAGAAGATCACACCGAGTTCCATGCTTTTCATCAAAATAAATGGATTTAGAATCTAGAGGAGGAGAAATCGTGCTTGCAATCTGAAGGCATTTTGTCAGCTCGGTATAAAAGCCTCCACGTCTCGTGTAACAAGATCGTCCAAAAGCAGTTCTCATTTTCTAACCAGTGATATAACGGCGCACTTTGACGCTGGTGGACAAATGCTTGGCGGCAGCCCAGTTAGGAATACGTAATCAGGGCTGTTATGACAAAAGAGAGGAAAAGGGAGGAGGCCAGCCTTGAGGAGAGCAGGCTTCTCTGGGTGAAAGGCCGTAACTGAGAGGCCTGGATGAGGAGGAAAAGAGAAAGAGAGAGCACGTGCTGCAACATGCGCAGCTGCCTTCATCTTTAATGTATTACAAGTTACTGCTGAAGATCAGAGATCCTACACTGTACAGGTTTACAACGCTCACTCATTTAAAAAATAAATAAATAAATAATTACAATATCTCCCATCTCACAGGTCCCATGCAAGCCCTCTTACTTGCTAGGTAGCTTCCTTTTCGCTAACAGGAAGTCGCAACACAAATGCACACTGCTGCAACAGTTTTTTTTTTTCTGCTGCAATGCAGAGGCACTGTAACAGATACCTCTCTAGATGACGAGTGGTGAACAAGTGCCAGAAGTCTTTGTTGGAAATCGGTCTGCTCTGCTTTCTGCAGCACCTTCTCCGTCTTAGTCGTAGCTTCCTGTTCCTGTACAGCTACAAGTGGTTTGCTCAGAGGCGCTTTGCCTTACATGGCCTGCGCGTCTGATTCACAAGAACTTAAGAGAATGCTAAATAACTTTCAAGGTGAGGCTTCGCTCAGAGAATGCGCGGAGGCAGAGGTCTGATGAAATTCTAAATACAGCAGGCTAGCGTTAATTATTTCTGCGCTTCTGAAATTGTCCAGAGAGAGACTTGTAGTGGGCCTCATTTATTAATGTTAAATGCAAACAGATCTAATATCTAATCTTTAGCAAAAATAGTTAGTTAAGGTATTTTGAATATACTGCATGTGTGCATCTCAAACTTGATCGCTCAGCTTTAAATTATGATTTGCGACCACAATGAAAGCAAGCAACATAAATCTAAAACGATTACAAATAAGACCGTTCAATTAAGAAAGATGCAGTATAAAAGTAGCACACGCTGTACTAGCTTAAGCAACGGATTACACTCTCAAGGGCATATTCTTTTTTTTAATTCCGTCTAATGCAAGGAACTGACCAGGTCTTAAGCTACAACGTGCCATCATTAGGTTTCGGAGAAGACTCATAGCTGTGATGATCTCTTGTATGCCTTGGACACAAATATAACCATGTAAACCACTGTCTAAATCTCTGTCCCCTTCCCACACTGCAATCATGTGGCCAAAAAAAAAAAAAAACTTAACCACGCCTAAGGAAATTAATCTCACACAAATGTGTCTCTGCACCTATAAATCGCGAGGGGAATCCCGGAGGGCATTTTGTCCCAGAGCTATTTTCCACTGAGGAGTTTCCGAAATTAGGATTATTCACCATCAGGAAAGCTTTACAGGACAGACATTTTCCATCACCGTGCTCCCGGCCTGATTCATTGAAACCGATGAGGCCGACTCATTTCTCCACACACAATATACCGGACATTTTATACATTCACTTACACAAATATTGTAATATAATTGCAATTATTGGTATCTGGTGCACTGCAGTGTCTTTTTTATTTTTAAGGGGCAATACACGTGAGCTACATCCATGATTTGTTCGCATTTACGAATGTTCGTAGAACTGTGGTCCTTTCATATCTGCGGAAATTCGTAACTCAGGGACTACCTTTAGTCTATTTTGCTAACATAGCTTAGCAGCACATCTATCAGTCTGGGTGTATGTTGTTTGGCTGACAGCAACTCTGTGACAAAAGTGAACAAGAAAAACAAGTATTTATTATGTTTATGTATTATGATAAATTGAGATAAATAAATAACCGTATTGTCCACACTGTGTCCACACTGTAGTCTGGGTATTGCCAGGTGCTTGTAATGATACTCGACATTAAACAAGCTCTTTAATGCTTTTGGATATGAAACAAAGCTTTATTGATGGCACTGCAGAAATTTCTCTACGTCATTGCCATTATTTGATGTGCAACTTTTCGGTTAAGGTATTTCCTATTCCCACCTGTTTGCTCGTAAGATTAAAATGTTATAAAGTGTTATAATAACATTAATGTTCTTTTAATGTTTTAATGTTACAAGATCGAAATTCCCCGGCCTTTGTTACACAAGCCTGTGTTACATAAGCAAGCACACCTCACCTGTGCTGCCAGTTTTCTCCAATACATTTTATGACTTTAGTGAGCAAAACACCATTAATCCATCACACAGACAGACGACTCTGCACATGTTACAAACAGATGTGATGACTACTGCAGAAGAACTCGCTGGAAAAAGCCATGTGCCTGGGAACGATCCCAAACTGTTACACAACATCTGCGACATCAACTACAGATGCTGTTTACATAAACACTGCGACTTCGCACTGCAAACTTAACAACCAGATCCTGGTCATAACAGCATTTCAACTGAACACACATACATTGTGGCTGAGTTAGGACTTTGGAAAAGATGAAAGTACCATCACTCTGCGGCATTTTGCTTTTTCAGGGCCTCTGCATTCCCATAAAAGCAGAAAATCCAGTTCTGCCAACAGCATGTCTTGGCAGGTCAGCCTTCGGGGTGTGTGTGTGTGTGCGCGCACAATCAGAGCAAGTGGAGGTGGGGGAAGGCTTGAGGAAGAGACAAAACTAGGGCAAAAACAAACATCAGACGAAAAGGAAATAATGCATATCCATTTCATAATGGTATGAGAAGGTGGACGTTGTTGAAGGTTTTCTGCAACCGAATGGCTACAACGGGTGACTTGGCGTAAAGAGTAACAGCTGGCGGCCTGGCACCGCTAAAGGACGGGCAAGAACAGCAAAAAGAGTCTGCCCAGGTTGAATATAATCCACAACACGTGCTAATAAACGACCTCCTGAGAGAACACGGCCAGAAAAATCAGTTCACCACCACAAGCACAGCGCGGGCAAAGCGACCGGCACCACGTGAACTCGGGTCGATGCACTTACAATTTATTAAGTCGTCCCGAAGTAACTGAAGCCCGGGAAGGACATTTTGGTTAAACTCCGACATGAGACAACACGGGCAGGGGCAGCTCAGTGGTAAAGCTGATGGATCACGGATCAGAACGTTCCAGGTTCAAACCAGAGCAACATAAGGTTACCACTGTTGGGCAATTGAGCTGTCTGACAATGTATGCGCCACCTGTAGGATCATAGGGAAACTGCAACATTTTACCAACTAAACTGCTTAAAATCTAAAAAAACGTTTTAAGACGAAGGAGGATGCTCTGATACAAGAATTTCCATGTAAAAGAATCGCGATACACAACTGAATCAATCCCCCCCTGCCCCCATCTCTATTTCCTGGTATAAAGCACGCACTACGAACACAAAAATTTTTTGTTCATTTAATAAAATTGCTTCGGTCTGATATTTTTATTGCATCACGTTAAACGAAAGTAGTTTCGATATTTAGTTTTTGACTGGCAATGAAAGCTATTAACACGGTGAGAAGACGTTCTCTGGAAGAGATGTAACCTGAGGTGATTTGTATTTGCCTCCAATTTTCCTTTGTTTTGCCTCCAGCTAGCACAGTCTTAGGGCAGCACAAGATCCTGTGGTTTGTTTTAAGGAAAAGCTCAGCAGACAGGTGTACTGGGGATGCGGCTGTGTGTGAGTAACAAGCTGAACAACGAGAGTGGGGTCTACTGAAATTAACAACATTTGTTAGAAAATATTCCAGGCAGATACAAACATAATAATGAGAAATTCTCTTGGACATCTCTAGGTAAGCGCAATTATGAATTAAGCGTTCATAGATTGCTTTGGCACAGCTTGCATTTCTAACACAGTCGTAGCGTTTATATTTAAATTAGCTTAACCCTAAAACAGGCTATAATTTCTGAAATCCAGTGTGTGTTTGTGTGTGTGTGTCAATGCAAGCAGAGCAGAGAGAACACCCAGCCCACTTGAGCCAGTCTGACACAGCTGTCACACACAGTTCACTCTCGCCAACTTGAACTTGACGTTAACTCCCTCACCCGCTCTCACCCTTCAGTCACATTATGCTACCATCAAGCCTAATGTCTGGGTTATAGTGCAAGACTTGCACAGTCTGAAGTACGGCATTAGTATGACCTGGGGATCTTGGGGTGATTTGTACTAATTGCGGAGGCTGTCTGATCTCAATCCCGTGCGAATCGGCCATGTCTGTAATTTGTAAAGCAAAAGTCCCATGATAATACTAACCCCGTGCAAATAGGACATTAGATTATTATTTTATTTTTTTTTTGAGCATAATGATACTGAAAGATTTTGGATTATCATGTTTACCAGGTCACTTCATCACCCTGACTGGAGACACTTATAGTACGCTTGTAGACTACAGTTTTGACCTCAGCTTGCCTTCTGATTCTGAATTCAGAGACAAGAATTCATTACATGACAAATGTTTGCAAAGGGCACATCCTTCTGACACAGCATACATCTACACGTCCCATAATCCAGTGCGTCAGTCAGCCGGTACGATATGGCAGTGTGAAGAGAGGCTGTATGTGGACAAATATGCAGGTTAATTAGTTCCCCCCCCCCAAAAAAAAATGCCTGGTTCACTTAGACATTCGCCAGCATTTTAATCAATTTCAAATAATAAACTTTTAAGTAAACGCTTGTTAGTGTCCGGCAACTTGGTCATGCTTGTACTGCAACGGACGTCGGGGCTCAAGATTAGATTCTGCACATCCCGCACTACAGAATAATCTGTCAAGATAATCGTTTAAGACCAGCTTAATACCAGGACTGCTTTTAAAATCACAGGGAGGAGTGCGATGATCCTCTGGCACGAGTCAGGCGTTATGTAGATAATCACCTTTAACAAACACAAATCCGACCCGACCTTGGGCATCGTGGTCTACTGGCTGTTTCTAAGCAACAATATCCCAGTTAAGATTACTACATTTGTGATTACTGCTAATGAGCCTTCACAAGAGGACAAAAGTGGCACACAGCGAGACTCCCCTAAGAGGCTAATCAGCATCCTCGAGAGATACAATTATCCTTACAGAGCAAGCCGGAAGGGGCTCACCTCATCATCTCTAAATACAGACTGTCAGTTGTGCAGAAGCAATGCAGCGTTTCGCTTCATATTAGATACCGACAAGGAACAAAGCAAATTAAACTGAAGGGAACTGAGAGGTGATGTTAGGGACACACTGATCATTAGTCTGTGGTGCCAGGACCAATAGATTTGGGGCAAGAAGATGAAAGAAAGGTCAACTGATCACGATTCAATCGGGATGAGGGATACACACGTGATGATCGTCTCATCATAAAACATACTTGCCTTAAATATATTATAAAGAACCTTTTAGTCAAAATAGTAGCAACTTAAAAGACTGTTTAAATGTAAGCAAGTCATATGTACAGTAATAAACAGGAAAAACAGGAACATAAAAAGAGGAAAATTTTAAAGTGAACTGGACAAACAAACGAAGATTAAGGTTTGAGTGTCAAGAGACCGATGGCAGCTTGGTGCACTGAGCTAGTAAAGTTTAACAAGGAAACTCCATACATCTCCATTAAAAGTAAACAAGGAAGTGGCCTAGGTGGACATGCAGTGTATGAAAGAGCACAGGAAGTGAACCATTGGAAAAGTATTTCTGGGAAGCACACGGCACAGCTCCCAAAAGCAAGCCAACATCCTCAGTTGGATATCTTGAGTAATAAATCCTTTGACTTTGCTCTCGATTCCTTTAGGTCTCACGCGGTGATTGTGAAATGTGCTCCGCATCGTTTCTTCTTATGCATCGCTGCTTGTTCTACTTCTGATACCAAGAATACGCTCATCCGCATGATGTACTTTTACGTGCTTATTTCAGATAGTGGCGTTACAATCTGAAGCTGGAAAAGTGGCCCGACTTCCCATCATGAATCCGATCAATCTTGCGTGATAAAGACAGATGATATGTTACACAGCATGCAAGATTAAAAATGCTCTGACTGTAAACTGCTGACCAGTTTTCTTTTCTCTCTCTCTCCACCAGAACATTTTTAAGGTTTCTTAAACGCATTGCCTACTATGTTCATCCCCCTTTCTGCTTTTGCCATGAGGTCACAAGAACCTTTAATAACAAACCTCAATATCCATTCATTTGGTTTCTGTTCTTCCTCTAATCCACTGTTATGGAGACTTCACACATGACGCACTGAAGCTGTGGAGACCTAGACTCTGTTACTCCTACACGCAACCGACTGCATGCAAAGAACCTGTAAACCTAGTTTTCTCGAATTCATTGCAAAACAAATAACGACGATCGGCCAACTACACCTACACCAGCATGAACAGGACGGAACGAGGTTAGCTGGAGCGCTGCAAGCCTCTGATTTAGTAATACTTAGCAGGGCCAAAAACCTGACAAAAACAAGCCTAGGTTCAACCTTTTCTGTTTCCACTGTGATACTGATGGGGTTCTTGACTCGCACCAATGACTGAGATCGAATGAATAACAATGTGATCGTGATATACAGTGGTGTGAAAAACTATTTGCCCCCTTCCTGATTTCTTATTCTTTTGCATGTTTGTCACACAAAATGTTT
>JAOVVA010000026.1:16040976-16067111 GCA_028565275.1 Leiocassis micropogon | reverse complement strand
ACATTTAAGTGTGACAAACATGCAAAAGAATAAGAAATCAGGAAGGGGGCAAATAGTTTTTCACACCACTGTACATTCAAGCAAAACTATGTCCATACTTATGTGCAGGATTCAATTTATTGTACATTTATGTATATTATGTATGTATATTTATTTAAAAAAAATCTGGGGATCATATCCAATCTAGATATATCCATATCATATTGTCTTATGTGACTGACTTTTCATCAGAGTGTATGTAAGATGACTCTTCTCATCAATGAGACAAAGCCAAGCATCCCTACGGAAGAAAGATTTGTAAATGCACAATATTTTTCTCTCTCACATATTTCATCTCTTTTAGAATGAGTGGTTGCTGGACTGAAGCATTTTCTTTGGCACAAGATCCACCACTTTGTTAGTTTCTAAAAGCCACGCCCTTAAGTGTGCAATGACAATGAAATTCTAAGCAGCTAGCCGAACCAGTGTCACAGCCAATACGTTAATAAAGAGATTGCTTGTTTGAAAAGGTATTTTAAAGATTTTTTTTTTTAAATGCAAAAATCTAACATGAAAATAAATTAATAAATAAAATACAATTAATAATAAAAATAAAGATATGGCCGTAAACTCTAATGACGAATAGATTCTCTCGCAAAACAAGCGTACATGCAGGAGATGGAATCAGTTATTTGTTTGATTTCATCATATTTTAAGTGCAAGTTTAGATAAAAATACATTTTAAAAGGGTGAATCAATTCTGGGTCAAAAATTGACCCGGCGATTTAATTAATTGAAACAACCAACAGGTGCCTCATAAGGTTGGGTACTGAAACCCAGTGCCAATATTGCACCAGTACCTAAATAACCGGTATGTACTAGAACCGAATCAGATTTCGTTGCCTGACTACGTGCCACGCCTAAACGATTGATTGAAATATTTGTCCTTTTCACTGAACGTGAAAAATTATTTCCCAACTGAGGAAATGCACGTGAATGCGAGTCAGAAAGCTCCAATACAAATCAAGCTAATCTTTGTAGTAATGCGAGTGTCCTTGTTATTTTCATATTCTGTCTTTAAAGCACACAGTGATTACACTCGCCTTGACGGCAGCAGGTCACGTTAGCTTGCTAAGTTAAACACACTTAAATTTAAATGCCTAAATGTTTTAAAGTCTTTCTGTATTTCACAAAGAAGGATTCCGACACCACAACATGCAACAAATGTCCTTCAACAGTTGTGTGTAAAAAGGGAGAAACACAACAAACCTAATAAAACATTTGAGGACCCCATCATCGAATAAAGTTAAAAGCAGAGAGATGCAATGTGTTTAACAGTTTGTGGACATCAGCAGGCAGTGTCTGCATCCCTGACCTCCAGTCACAACAACCCTAGCAATGTCAGGAGCGGTGTCATGTTTTGTCAGATAAGGCAAATATGGTCGTATTTCTGCAAAAAAAATTAAAAAATTGCTGAAACTTGAAGCTAGTCTGTAGCATACCAAGAATACCGACTACTTTGCAGTTATTGGTGTTACATTATTGTAGATTATCTACCGAATGAATGAATGAAACGAAACAACACGACAAACAGACTAAGATTAAATGGCATAACTGATTAAATCGCACTGCTTTTAAAATAATATAAAATTACCTGGTCTGGACAGCAGTGGTTTAAATTATAAACTGCATGCATGGAATAAACAAAAACACCCACACAAACACACACACAAACACAGGCCACGCCCACTTCAGGTTTCCACCCAGCTACAGAAATGTATATCCGGAGCACTGAACAGACACACATACAGATAATGGCATTGTGTTAAACCTCCAGAATACATAAAACCCATCAGGACGTGTTTGGGATTGAAACTTGACCTGATTAGGGAACGCCAAATAAAATGATTTCTGACTGGTAGTTTGATATAAAGCTTCTCAGCTGTCAATCAACAGGCATTGTACAATATACACAGTACACACATGCAGTTATTTACACAAGAATCACAAAGCTAGAGTTGTTTCATGACTGCAATCGATTAGCCTTAGTAGCAAAAAAAAAGTAGTAGTAACTTGTAACGTATAACTGTGTGCTTCCTCTTCTTCTGAATTGTGCTCATTTCAGGGCTGACCAAGTTCACAGGCTTAAAAAAGTCAGAGCATAGTGGTGTGAACCAGTCAAAAATAAAACCGAAACATTTTTGAGCTTTCCTGACCCTAAAAAATTTATATATACTGTACACTAGAAACTCAGGGTACACGCTGTTAGGCTGACCTTTCATCCAACACCCCCTCAGTGTGTGGTACCTTTTGAAAAATTAATCACAGTCGAGGTGAAATGGTTCAAAAGAGCACCACAACTCACAAAGGGAGATAACACAAGGAGGAAGACAAAGGGCAGGGTGTGAGTGTACATAAAATAATTACATCTATGCAAACTATACAATTCTCTGCTAGATGTGAGCCATGTGACAAATGCATGGGGGGGAGGGAGTTACATAAGACGCATTACAGAATACAGTATAGGTTTACTCACAAACTGATAGCAAGAGTAGTGCTGTGGTTAAAAGCTTGTCCGATGATTTACAGTGTCTGAAAATATATTTTTGCGTTTTAAAATAGAACATAAAAACTATGTATATTCAAAATATTTAATGTGTTAAAATTGAAAATCAAAAGAGAACAGCATATGTTTAAAATTTAAATTCTCTTTTAAAAATTGTAAATTTTAAATTCTCGTTGGAAAAATAACTGAACTGTAACGGCCAAAATCTAACTGTATTAACTTAAAGTTTTCAGGTTGGACTTTCCCCTCTAGCAGACATCAAAGCACAAAGCAGATTGTTATCTTAAGCACGAGCTCATATCTATCATCACCGCTCAAAACTAAAGATGTTACAAATGCTATTCAACCCTTACTACTAGGCTGAAGTCAGTGCATGCTAATTTTTAGGTTTCGCACACACAGGCAGGCACGCACAGTCCTGACCACAGATCTGATGCTTACCATGATGCTTGCTAGAATTAGGTTACTCTAAAAAACCAAAAATAAATGCTGTGAAGATGATATAATCTTCTGTATGGTCACATGTAGAATGGCTAATCGTGAGTAGACTGTCAAGTCTATTCCATTCAATGAGATTTTTGGACATTTCCATTCAATCTGAATTGATAATCCTAATGTTTACACTCAAGTTGCTTTTGAGTCAATTTGTTAATCAACTAAATGAATTGAATTTCGGGATTGAAATGTAGACTAACTTTTGTCAACTGTTTAAATGTCATGGCTCATACAAAGGCATCATCTTTTTATTTTTCATCTTCTGTGGCACACTCTAGTCCTGTAGGTGAAATGGTAATGCAAAAAAAAAATCTGAAGTAGAAGCATCGGTACTTTACTTTTAACAATCGACAAAAGTTACTCTGAATTTCAATCCTAAAATTCAATTAATTTAATTGATTACCAAATTGATTCAAGAGCATAGTTGATTTAAGTGCACAGTTTTATAAGAATAACAGCAGCTGGAGCGTCAACATTAGGACCATTAATGACACGGAAGATGAAAGCAATTCATTTTTTCCGCAGAGACTGTGGTATGTTTTTATCTTAAATAGATCAAAAAGTAAAAATCAATTTTAAACAGAAAAACTGATCAACAAAAGACTGGTTAAACTACATAATCGATTAAAGGTATTTTCATGCACAATGCCGATATCATTTCCGAGCTAACGTGTCTAACACACTGTTGCCAGTTTTGTGTTAATAACTGCATTTCATCTCATCGTTTTGATTCAAACACATTTCATACAAATTTCCATAATTTCCTTTTGACTGTGTACAGCTGCTTTGCGACAATCATGATTGTTAAAAGCACTATTTAAATAAAATGTAATTGAATTTTACCTTCACTACAAAGTCAACCTAGACAGCCATTTAAATGGCTGGCAAGCGAGACACAAACAGACCAGAAGATGTGCTGCTACACTTGATTAGCAAGACAAAGAGGCTACAGAGACTGTTCACTGAAATTAAACTTGGAGGGTGAAAACATAAGCTGACCCAAGTGCTTTTCCTGCAGTTCACCCTCATGGTGAACTTTTTTTTTTTTGGGGGGGGGGGGGGGGGGGGGGTGTTCTTGGCTGAAAGACCGTTCTGCTTTATCCTCTTATGGAATTTCTCAACACTGACCTGCTTTAGAATGAGAGAGGAGACGGGGCCTCGTGTTCTTTGTGGTGGATAGAACATGCAGCTCTGTGGTGTGACTATCGTGTGTTACAAGCACGAGTTAAATGTGCACAGTATCAGACAGAAGCTGGTATCAGTGCAACCCTGGTAAGTGATTCAAGCGTGTAGTGATAAAGTGGCCTTTTTTTTTTTTTTTTTTTTTTTTACTCACAAAGGCCTGATGGACTTAAAGACATTCTGAGTGAAAGTGAAAGAGAACACACACTTGTTTTAACAAGACAGAAGAGAAAGGCTGTTTCCCAGCTTTTCCTTGGCACTTCCTTCGTTTATAATTTCCCATTGCCTGCTACATACTGTACTGTACATGCTCATATTTTTAGCCATTCTTGTTCCTCTTTGCTCACAGTAAGACACCACGCATCTCATGACTCATCTCTGTAAACAGCAAAAAAGCTGGACAGGCCTGCGTGTGTGTTCTCTGTAGTGCGATCAGCTTCTTGGCAACTGCGTCTTCTGCCTCAATTCAATTGTTCTTTCCAATTTGGTCGTGTGCCAGATCCCACCCAGCAGTCAGCTTGACTCACCTCATCTTTTCCTAAACTGCAGCTCATGATGTATTACATTACATTATTTGGCAGGAGCCCCTATCCAGAGCAACTTGCACGATTATCTCATTATACATCTGAGCAGTTAAGGGCCTTGCTTAAGATCCAACAGTGGTGGTAATGGTGGGTTTTGAACCTGGGACCCCCCCGATCAGCAGTCTAATGCCTATACCACTGAGGTACCCCTTTATGTAGCATATGATACGTCAAAGAAACACAGTCAGAGGAAAGTGCCATCGACCACCTCTCTCATACTTGATCTCTTGGCTAATTGGTTATGGTTATCCTGGCATTGAACATCAGTGGGGGGGAACGCTTTTCAACAAATAAGGAAGTATTCAAGAAACAAGTCCAGATCTTTACACATGCGGAGGTCAAACAGAAGTGTCAATACATTATATAACTAGATGCATTTGTGAAATTTGTGTCTCAACCTACAAACGGTATACTTTTGACAATCTTACCTAATACCCACACTTAACATTTATGAGAAGCTCAGAAGCACACTTCCACTTTTAATCACTGCCGGTATTTGGACTTTCATAAATACATTAACATTTGGCCTGACGTTGAGAGATCAGTCTTCCTGTGCGAGGGAAGACATCACGGCTCCATCCTGTTGATGGTAACAGGTGACTTACAGCAGGCTCATCATGGGCACTGCCATGTCAATAATGCTTATGTCATAAGAAGTGAGTCAGGCCTGCAGTCAGCAGTTCTTCATCAATAGACATAACTTAAATGCACATTTCCTGGTAGACGAAGTGATGATTGCACAGAGGAGGAGTAACTGAGCTAAGAATACAGCTTGGCCAAAGAACACACTGAAAGACACTCGCCCTGGGAAGATGGGAGCTGCTCTTTTGTTCAGATTGAGGCCCAGCCCCCTGGGACAGGCTTAGGTCAGAACAGCCATGTGTGTACCAGATTGTACGAGACGACGGCTTTATATACATTTAAAGAATCTTTGCCTTAGTGAGTCAAGGCTAATGGCTCAAAGGCCACAGGATTTTATACAAGTAAAAAAAAAATTAAATATGTCCAATTTCCTCTTCCTGCCTTGGGCATACACGTCCTCTCTTCTTCTCAATGCTCACTTTGTACCCACGCTGTACCTCATATGCACCTTGAAGCTATCTGCCTAACAGTTTGTGATTAAAACATAGGATAGAGGGAACGTTGGCATCGGACTCCTCTACAAGGCTGCAGTTAATGAATTTTACACTTCAGAACAAATGTTTTTTCATTCATTAGCTCGCCTGCCCTGGTATTTGTTACTCTCTTAAAGCTTCATTCCTGTGGAACTGGTCTGGTACAAGAACTGGACTGAAAATAACTTGCCAAAAATGAGAGCCAAAAAAGAAGAAGAAGAAGAAAAAAAAAAGTGCTTCAGGAGGCCTTGAGAACTATTGCTCATGAATACATTAACATGGAATTTCACAATTTTTCTTGTATTTTCACTCAGTGTCTCTTATTTAGCTACCAGCTTTTAAATATATAGCTTAAATTTCTTTCAGCTGTGTGCTACTCAACAATAAAAAAATTTTAAACGTGAATACTCTAAAATATGTCGACTGCACTTTCCTGCAGTCACAAGAAAAAAGAAAAAAAAACGATCTGTCAAAATATACGACTAAGAATAAGCAATAGAAAGTAATAGCAATACAATATGAAAATTACTTAAAATGAAAGAAAACGGACAACACTTGACGGCCAAAATATTGAGAACAGCATAAGATTGAATTTGTGGTAGTGGTGTGGTCAAGCACTGCTCCGTCAGGAATGTAGGAAAGGACACACATCTGAGAAGTGGCTAGGGTGTGTTGCTGTGAGCTGGGGAAACAAATAGGAAATACAAGAGGGTAAGAGAGAGAGGGAGAACGAGCATAAACTCCAAAATCAGCAACACCACATGTGTGTGTGTATGCATACTGTCCATGTGGTGGGATTAACTTATAGGGTCGCCGAGAAGAACCAACACATACAAATTAGCCACACTCTCTTCAGGTGTGTGTCCTTTAAGAGTGAGGTGTCTGTCTGAGTTAAGAGTTAAACACTCCCAGAAAGGTTTTTGGTCATGAAAATGTTGCCATCGTGGTACTGTTCACTTCACTCCAGTAACTGTTGATGCTTAAACGCCTGCGATGACGTCACCAATTAACTAAATTCATTTTTCTAAAAAATTTTTGACAACAGTTTTAGTCAATAACATTAATTATTCGTTGTGCACTTGTGTTATTATACGTATGCACACAGTGCAAAAAAAATTATATTGAACGCATTGAAGTAGGTTTTAGATCCAGGGGATTGGGACATCGTTAATTTTGGGACCCCAAGGAACCTTCTTGGATAGAAGTGAAATTCAAGTTGAAAGAATGAAGCGCTATCCCATCTCCTTCCTGGCAGAGAAAGATAATGGTTCCCATATGATTCTACATTTAAACAGACTGAAGTGATTTCTAAATGCCTGCCTATGACCACCAGATAATGCTCATGCAGTGCGGCCACAAGGCTGGTTCATGTCAGTGGATCTATAAGAGGCACGTTTTCATTTACCAATTACGGCTATCTGGTGTTCACAGAGCCAGAGTAACAGGAATAACTGTCATTCCTCTAGCTCTGGCTTTTGTCAGAAACATAGAAAAAAATTATAAGAGGGATGAAGACAGCAAAATATCTTATTTAACCTGGGCTAATCAAAGCAACCCAAAAAAAAAAATCTTAAATGCTGATTATGATCAGTAAGAGGAAATGCACGTGAGGTGACGCAGCACTGCATTCTTTCAGTGACCTGTTTCCTCAGCTTCTTTGACTAGACCTCTTCCGGTTTAAGCATATCGGGGTGGAGGGGGGGCAGAAAGACAATCATCAAGGCCATGCTCAAACAACAGCAGTCACTTGGGAAATGCTGTGTACTGAGAACCATGAATAACCTTCAAAATAAACCTCCAGAAAAGGCATCTTTCTAGGTGGAACAATTGCCATTATTTTAGGGTTACATATGAATTACCTCACTTTATTAATATTATAAACAACACAATCACCTTGATGTTTAGCATTAACTAGCTTTATTTAAAAACAAACAAACTGCAAAACAAAAGGAAACTGCTGTAGGCAAAATCTGCTCAGACCTGAACAAAAGAAAAAAAGGCAGGAAAAGAACTAAATCTGGCAACTCAACTTGCTGCGAATTGGATTCATAAAAGGTATCAATTCATTAACACACCCTGTCAGAGCAAATAAGGACGTCCACGTGGCAGGTGAACGTTTAATTAGCGCTGATGTGTGAAAAGATGAGGACTGCGTGACTTGTACATAAGACCTAGTGAGAAATTAGTCAAAGGTGCAATGGAAGCATTCAAAAAAGACCCAAGTCACACTTCTTATGTGTGTGGAAGAAGGCGAGTGAGTTGAATGTATTTATAATAGGAACATTCTCTCTGGTGACTTGAACACTTTATGCCGTGAGGCTACAAACAATGAAACAGGGTTATGGTTCCTATACACAGCACAGAGCTGACGCTTTTATTAATACTTGTATGATTTAATTCCTGGCCATTTATTTTACAGTTTTTTTTTTTAAACATTAATTTAAAAACTCTGGACAGAACATGAATTAGGAAAGTGATGGAATTTAAAATGGGATATTTACAGCTGGCTTTTAAATGTGTTTTAAGGGACAATGGCAGCGTATTGCACTAATGCTTAAAGATACTTCATGCATCCTTTTGTTTGATGTTTCAGGCAAAATGTGAAACAACCAAAAAATTTCTAATTCTCGAAGAACTCAGACATTTAAGTATCTCATATGGAACTATACATCTTCAATATACATGTTTCAATGTTAATCCTAAACTAAAATAAATAGGAAGACTTTGTTTCTTTTAACATTTTACTATTTTCTTAAGTATGTATAGTTTTATTTCTAATCAGGTTTTATTCAAAACAAAATGCTAATTATTAGATGCAAGATTAATCATGTATTTGAACTTAGATTTCAACTCAAATGCTGCAGCACTAAAATCCTAACTGGATTCTATATGATAACTTATGATGTGTTCTTCATTTAAGAATATCAATAAGGATCCTCTAATGCTAATCCTTAGGGACGTGTTATGTTCTGCTTGTGTCATTAATCACTGCAAATCCAGATCTGTGCAAAAACAGAGTCGAAAAAAAAAAAAAAAAAGATAATTCAAAGTGAACTTGATATTTTTTTTTCTGACTGCTAAAATAATATATTTGCTTTTTTTTTGTTTTTTTTGACAGAACTTGTCAGGTGTCTCAGTCACCATACGAAATCATCCAGCGGTGAACATGACATGAGCCCATTGAACACAACGCAGGACCAAATCATTATTTTACAGTATGAGGTTTTTGTCATAGTACAGACTGGAATTAATAAAAAAGAAGGTTCTAACCTCAAGAACATCTAGTCTGTCTTATACCAGAGACCTCTGACATTAAGGATCTCTTACACACACACCTGCATGGATGTATGCAGAATGAAATATCTATCTATCTATCTATCTATCTTATATATATATATACACACACACACACACACACACACACATATACATACACACACATTTATTATTCATCTTTTTTATATAGATATTTCACTTTCACCCTTTAATACTTATATAAACCCAGTGCTTGTGCACGCGCTTCCGCTCAGCTTTCTTTTCCGAATAGCCATCGAGTTCCCTTTACACTTTCAGTTCGCCTTAACACTAAATCACAGACAAACACACTCAGCCTTCAGCACTGATTACCCGCTATCGAAAACAGATCAGTAATAAATCAGTAATAAAAACACGAGCAGTATATACCTTACTCCGGAACTGTTTCTCTCAACTCTAACCCAGGCTGCACGCCTCCCTGTCCACACTTCAAAATCAATTATAGACTCTAACGAGATAAAAATATTATTGTTGTGATTATTATTATTTTTTATTAAAATAAACACGTTTGGTCAATTATATCCACCCTTGTTCGAACTGTCTGTACTTGCTTCTCGGCAATACCGGAAGTTGCACTTTTTCTCCAACCCGCATAACGGCAGCCCCACACAACCAACATCGGGATTGGTTTCTACTTCGTTCCTGCACTCTAATTGGACGATTGCGTTTGCGGACTTCTATGACAGGAGGCGGAATTTACTCAAATACGGGTGGGGGAAAAACCATTTGCCTGGTTAGCTCGCCTAGCAGGATGGCTATGAAACGCCCATAGCAGATTAAAAAGTCATAAGTTGGAAAGTTAGCTGAAAAGTAATAATTATCTCTAAGTGCAACTAAAAACAATAGATTAAATCTCTCTCACGCACTCACTTGTATAACGGTGTGGTACTAGCGAGTAAATGTCCGATAGATAAATAAAGAAATTAGTTTGACTGGAAGATTCTGGAAAGAAGCTCGCTAAGATTTTTAGCTAGTTAGCCAGCAAGCTAGTATCAACGTGTGGACGGATTTAAAGGCTGTAACTGGCTTCACGTATAGTTAGGCGGTTGCTTTACTTGTAATGGATTTCCGGAAGCTTTATTTTTGGGTTTTACCTAATCCCCTGTGGGAAAAATAACATCAACTTTCCACACAACCGATTTCTCAACAACAACAAAAAAATCATGTCAAACAATTCATCATATTGAATGGATCCTTTTTTTGTTTAGTTTTTAAACGACTACACAACATTTTTTAGAAGTTTGATATTGGCCAAGTTTTCTTTTTAATTAATCGTAACGTTACAAACTCGCCCATCACCACCACCACTCAGACAATAACGTTACCTGATCATTATTCAGTCCCGGTTGTGAGAAGCATGTGATCAATTTCTACTGCTGATCCAAAGACTCACACCGGGGACCGAAAAGGTGCACGAATATAAAAATATAAATATAAACCAGTCTTCACTGAATTATAGTTCATATAGTCTGTCGCACGAACAGGAAACAGCTAAAGAGCAACTCCAGTTCGCTGACAAGTTCCCGACTCGCTAACGTTAGCCGGAGAGCTCGCGAGGCGACCAGAAGCAGAAATTCACAAATACAACCTTTTCATTGCAGTTTACTAAACAACGAACATCAATTCATATATATTTAACCCACAAGATATCGCCGTTAAACATGCTTACCGTGAAGATGTAGCTACTGAGGACAGTCAAAAGGCTAGCGCGAGCTTCAACTGACTTTTCAATGGCGCGAGGAGGGAGCGGCGATGTCTGACAGCCACCCGCTTCCGGGAATGCCAGCGCGCGCGCGCACATGCTCACGCTCAACGCATCCTTGCGCATGCGCACGACAGCAAGCATTCCGCCAACCAGATTGAAATGAACCAAAATCGGGTGTGTCCTGATCTGTCTGTTTGCGCGTTAGTGAAAAATCACGGAAGTGGTCATTTTATCCACTCATAGTATTACAGTAGTTGGGTCTTAAGCAATTTGTGTATTAAGATAAGAATGAAAATGTCCTCTGTCTGCTGGTATGAAAAAAGACTTTGTAGTGTCTGCATTACAATAACTTAACGTGTCGAAACACAAGTCAGTGTCCATTTATTATTGGTCTTTGTCAACAAGACACACTCCTCCAAAAGTAACAAAGTTACCATATGTAACTGAACAGCTGTCTAGAATTTCTATGTACACTCGTAATTTGTAGCATGTATCAATCCTGAACCCAAAAGCATTTTCTGCACATTTGGGTCCAGCAAATTTGCACAGTATTAACCATATGTTATAGCAATACCAATTTTATCCTTACTCAATACTTCAATTAACTACTTTTGCAGTTTTTCCAGATTTATCACCATTACTACTGCAACCGTCCAACAACCAATTTGAGTAATAAACTGCAGACCAAAAAAAATAGATTTGTAATTTGCAGAGTGCTCACATACATAAGACACCATCTTTTTCAGCATCTTTCTCTAGAGCCCTAGACACTAAAACTTATTTCTCTACTTTGAACCTCTGCAGACCTAGTAAGCAAACATGAAAGATACTGCAGATTGGCTGATTAAAACATTTAAAGCTAAACCAGACTTAAAATTAGCTAAAAACTTAAGACTTAAACCATTTGTTAAATTGCAACACACCCCACACTTCAACTTAACTCCTACAAGCGGTACCAGCTTTGTACAGTATTGAAGAAATTCCATGTATTCCTTCAAGCTGGTTGACAATACAAAAACATTCAGTGATTTCCAGAAACATATTGCATTTGTTTTCCCTTCAAATTAAGCACGTAACTCAAAATATATTTAATTCAATCACTGGACTTCATTAACACATCACTGCCATTATGTACAAAGATTTAATGTGATCAACATACAAGCATGGAGGGCTATAAAAAGGGGGGGGGGCAGTGGGGGAGACACACCCAACCAAGTGCAATCTAACCTGCCTTGGGAGTTCACCTAAAATTTTAGATAGTATGCAATATTAACAGCACTGGAACAAGCTTAAGCAGTCATTAATGGCTTTACAAACCATCCAATATATGTACATTGAAATTTTACACTAATTGCTTGAATACAAAAGGAAACGGAGTCATCTCTCAGATACTATGAACTGCAGGTTTTATTACAATGAACTATAAAGGGAAGGTAAAGACAAGCACCTCCCCCACTCGGGTCCTACAGTCAGACTAGGTTTTCAAAAAAAAAAAAAAAAGAAATAAAATGGAAGGTAAAAAATATCAGCATTTAAAAAGGAGAAACTGGTACACAAATTTAAATCACTTCTGAAGACGGGTAAATGTAAAATGTCCGGCATTTCAAAGCGGTAACAACAGCCAATCCACGATGCTGCCGAGAGAAAACAGCAGCTCAAAGATCAGGTTGTTTAGCTAGTGTCCATCTGTGAAGATAAACAGGGAAAAAAAAAAAAATTAGACAAACTGAAAGGCCTAGTTTATTCTCTCAAGAATTATGGCAAATGGAACTTACCCTGGCATTGTAGGCATCTAGCTGGGCATCTAATTCTTCTGCCGAGAGCTGCTGTTTGTTGCTGCCGCCTCTTCCTCCCCTACCACGGCCTCTGAGCCCTCCTCCTCCTCCCCGACCTCCTCGTCCTCTCTGCATGCCTCCAAAGCCTCCCATTTTGCTCCTGTTTATACCGCCACCACGACTCAGACTGAAAAAGTAAATAAATTAGATTTACTCAAAGTTTTAGACTGTTTTAGACTAAAAGTTTTAGACTAAAAGACTATTCAGGGAACAATTACTTACCCCTGCATTGGAGCTCGTCTCTGTGCATCAATCTGTGACGTGACTAGCTGAATGTTCATTGGACGACCTGTAACAAAATGAATGATTAACAATTAACAAAATAAGATTAAATTAGAATATCATGCACCAAAAAAAAAAAAAAAAAAAAAAAAAAACTGAACTCACCATCAAGGGGAACACCATTGTACTGCTTCATGGCTTTCAATGCATCTGCTTTCCTCTCGAAATGAACATCTGCTGTGCCAAGACTGCGCCCGGACCGGTCATAATGAACCGCTGCCTTCTTCAATGTGCCAAACTCTGCAAAAAGTTCCTGTATAGAAGAAATGGCTCGATTAACCACAATTGATCAAGACCCTCTCTGTTGATCACGCATCAGTATTCCAGCAACATTACCTGAATGTCTGCATCAGAGACCCCAAAGTCAAGATTGGATACAAGCAGCTTCCCTCCGGTTTCCATGCCTGCTCCTCCACCACCACCGCCGCCACCACCTCCTCCAGAATTGGTGCTGAAGCCATTGTCGAACAGGTCGTGCTGCCACTTGTCCGGGAGCTGCTTGGGCTGCAACAAACGAGAGAGAACGCACCTGCTGACTTCGGATCCCGTCTCTCACTGACTGTCCACTCGGCTGGGTGCTGGGGCAAGCAGGGGGGCTCCACCTCAAGGCCAGCGGCACCCAGCTAATCGTGTTCAGTGCGATCCAGCAATCCCTGCCCACCCCACCACTACAAATAAGTAAATCAATGCAAAGAAAACTGCAACCCGTACGCCAGTCATTAAGGGAAGGAATACAAGCATGTCTAATATTTGAAAAGGCACATCTTAACCCAGTTCTTCAGTTACACCAGGTCTATATTTTGTTCTAACCCGTCATATACAGACTTAATGGATCTCTTTGGGTGTTTAAACTTGCTTATATACTTTAAGGACAATGCTGTTAAAATGCTAATCTACTGATGTCCAGCATACTCGAGAAAAAAAAATTACATTACTGAGCAAGTTCAAAGCCCCCCCACATGAACACACCTGGTGGCCTATTGTTACGTTTTCTCCTGACCCCCCCAAACCAGAAAGCAACTAACAGTTATATGAGCAAGCCACCAAAACACCCCCCAAAAGTCTCTTGCCGTTCAATTTAAATGAATCCTAGACCTCCAGATGTGATGTTCCACTGCTGATCTTTCTGAGATCTCCGCTGGGAGGAAAAACAGTGCGGGATGAATCTCTGAAGTCCATCGTGTGTACGATGAGCCGATGAAAAGTGTCCATTACTGGCTGCGTGTGTGTGTTGTGTAAGCCACCAACCAGCGTCCATTTTGAAACAGACATTTTGGCACAGCATGTACTGATAGAAATGCAAATGCTTTAGCCTCCTACCACCCAATACTAAAAACAGGTTTGATATCACTCGACTTAAAACTAAAGTCCATTTTCTGCCGTGTATTACCATTAACCACACTAGAGTAGCACTAATCTGACGGTTACGTGAACACGGGCCCCTCCTAGACAAAGGACTCCACCAAGAAAAACAGGCCACGTTCAGGTTCAGCCTTCAAGGAAACAAAAAAAAAAATGTAAAAAAGTAGAAGACTTCGAGTCGATTCGCTGGTCATCTCGTAGGATTTCGAGTGTTGAGCATCGGCGGGGAGGAAAAGACAAAAGTTGAAAAGCCACCATTTCAACGACAGGAGATGCTGGATCCAAAATGGCGCCGGTCGCTGAAGGTTAGCCGAAAAGCCACTTTAGCCACGATGTAGCCAAGTTAGCTTATTTGCTCCATATTCCTGATTTCTCAAAGCGATGAAAAAAAGACACAATGGGGTTTGGGAAGGAGAGAGAATATTATGCACAAGGTAAAAGCCAAATTTAACGAGCTTCTCCACATTACACCACATTTCCAGAGAAACTCCGGAGGGTCATGTAGCACGGCTGACTAGCAAGCTAGCCGTCGCGTATGCTAGCAAGCCTAGAAAGAAACAGGGGGACTTCACCCAGGCATTTTTGGATGTGCGCAAGGTTTGGTCCGCTTTCTCAGGCAATTTTTTCTTTAGCTTTCTCCTACCCTGCTGTACGGCGTGGGTCTGCTTCTGCCCCGGTTCAGGTTCTGACGATTCCTCATGGGGCCTGAGGCTCCGCCGCGGCCTCCAAAGCTTCCGCCTGCGTTAGCCCCTAGCCGCCCGGCTCCTCCTGCACCGCGGCCAGCGCCGCCTCGGCCTCGGCCGCCTCTCCCACCACGGCCACCCGCGCCTCCCCGCTGCTGCTTATTCTGCTTTATAATGTCGTCCAACGACATATCCAGCTTGTCTCCCATTGTTTAACCTGGTTAATGCTACCGCGGCTGCTGACTAAAAGAAAAGAAAACACCAGGAACACAGCTACTCAGCCCCTGCCCTGAATGTTTTTTTTTAGAGCAAGAAAACGCGCCTTTACGATTCTTATAATGCGAAGGCGATGACGCAAGAAGCGTGGGGACGCGTGCTAAGTACTTCCGCTGTAAATGGGCCAATCACGTTGATCCGACGTTGCACGTCAAGGACGCCCAGAAGTTGTTTATGTATGATATCCCTATGGACGATATCGTGTATCTATATCTATAATATACAAATTCAGATTGGCCTGTCGCTGTGTTTGTGGCGTGTCACAGGCGTTCCTCACTGAATGTAACATCAGGCAATCTTATTATCAACATTTATGTTTTACTGTGATGTAATAATGCAGTATATCTTAATTTGATTACAAGATCAACAGTACCTCTAGGACTGTATAATAAATGGTCTATGCCAATGATCATATCAGTTCTTCTTTAAATTTTTATATATTATTTGAGCCACAGAGGCTTTTATTTCTCAACTTTCTACCGACAGAACACTAGGTCCATGTCGGCATTATTATTATTATTATTATTATTATTATTTTATTTATATTATACAATAGAAATTCAATTTGTTTGTTTGTTAGGGCGGAACAAACCCAGAAATGTGATCATGTGTATCTGTGCTATTTTTTTTGCCTATGTTACCCTTTTTGGTTGTGTTTATAGTTAATTAAAATGAAATAAAATTCAATTTATTATTATGCCTACAGTAAGTCATGCTGAAAAAAAGGACATATCATTCTATACTGCCCAATTCTGTGCCCTATAAATGTTTATTAAAACAACGGCAAAACAAAAAAGACTAAAATGCTGAGTTGTAAGGGTTTAAGGGCTGACGAAATATTGGAGCAGCGTGAGGAGCGGCAGCAAGTTGACCACACACTCCATTTGCAGCTAATGATAGCACATAGGTGTCAGGGTCTGCACATGGGCGGAGTCGCGGGAAACCTCTAGTTACCTCTAGGTAAATTTTTGTAAGTAAAATTTTGTAGTTCCTTTATTATCCTACAGGTGGTGCATTCTAAACTATTCACACATTACCATATAGTGCAGCATCCTTTGTGGAAGCATTATAGTATTTGCATATTATTATTATAGCAAATTAAGTTTTTATTTGCAAAAGAATTGTAACAAAATCTATTTTAAAAAAGAATATATTGAATTGATATATTTATAAAATCGTGATTCTTATAGAATCGCAATGTAGATCAAGTTGACACTTGGGTATCATACTAATATTTTATCAGGTGCTCCATGTTGATTCCCATCCCTAAATATTAGTATAACATTTGACTATAAATGTAACTATGGCACAGAATTATGCAAAAGAGGCAGCGACAAATACAGTTATGGCTGTGGTTAAATGTAAATGAACCATGCAAAAAGACACCTGCAAATTTTCTTTAACCTGGAAGCCTGAACACGAAATTATGGCATTTCCGAGCTTGTGGTTAAAAACAATGACCCCTTTATGAAAGTGGGCATTTTAGTAGTAATAAGTTAACCAGTTAACACACTAGTGATCATGAGATTGTGATGTATTTATTTTCTTCAAACTGAACTGTATGGAGGCGGCACAGTGGTGTAGTGGTTAGCACTGTTGCTTTGCACCTCCAGGCTCCGGGTTTGATTCCCGGCCAGGTTCGATTCCCGTCTCTGTGTGCATGGAGTTTGCATGTTCTCCCAGTGCTTGGTGGGTTTTCTCCCACAGTCCAAAGACATGCAAATTAGGCTAATTGGCGTTCCCAAATTGCCCACAGTGTGTGAATGAGTGTGTGTATGTGTGTGTGCCCTGCGATGGATTGGCACCCCGTCCAGGATGTACCCATGCCCTAAGTCTTCTGGGATAGGCTCCAGGCCCCCCATGACCCTGAATACAAGATAAAGTGGTATAGACGATGAGTGAACTGTATGGTCAGGGCTACAGATTTAATGTTCTGATTCATCTAAAGTAAATTCTACTTATTTAATGTTATATGTGATTTGATGTTTTATGATGGGGTTTTATGACAGGTTGAGGAGACAACCCAAATCAGAAATTTGAAATCCCATGTTACGGGTCAAACTCATTAGTAGTAATATTTAACAATGAATCTAAACTTAAACCAAGACCTTCTCAGGTAGTATGTTAAGTTTAGAGGGTGAAAGAACACACAAGACACATCATTTATCAATGTTAATAAATATGACAATATTGTTTAGTGAAAAAAATTGAAAATACTGAAGAAGTACACAGTTTAAAGGTAAACCTGAGCAAATGAGGATCAAGCTTAAAAGAAACAAAGGATGAGTCCGTGGGGGAAAAAAACCCTGCATAGTTTGATGTTTCCGAGGCAGGGCTGTGATTTGCCCCGACTCTCCTGTAAAAGTATTTCACAGTGAGTTCCATGTCAGGTGCCAGATAGCAATTGGTGGGTAATTTTGCACCTCACACCAGCACACAAACTCAGAGATGTCAAACGTCCTCACACCCCCAAGTTCAGGCATAATAGACTTGCCTCAATTCTTTTTGGCATAGATTCAACAAGCTGTTGGGAAAATGTAGGTCCTTAGATCTAAATATAGATTTAGGGCCACATTGACATGATAGCCTCAAGCAGTTGCTGCAGATTTGTTGGCTGTATATCCATGATGTGACTCTCCCTTTCCCCCACATCCCAATGTGCTCTGGATTGAATTGGATTGCATTCCAGTGACTGCTAGGGGGCATTTGAGTACACTGAACTCATTGTCATGTTGTAACAACATGGCTATGACACTGTGGTCACAAAAGGTTGGACATAGTCAGCAACAATATCCAGCATACCTTGAATGTAACGAGACGTTATTTAAGTTGTTATTACCTTTCTATCAGCTCGAACCAGTTTGACAATTCTCCTTTGATCTCCGGCACCCTGTAAACCCTAGATATGATTGTGCATGAAAATCTCAGTAGGTCAGCAGGTTCAGAAATATTCAGACCAGCCTGTCTGGCACAAATAACCATGCCACGTTTAAAGACACTCAAATCACCTTTCTTTCCCATTCTGATGCTCGGTTTGAACTTCAGTAGGTTGTACATTGAGTTGCTGCCTTGTCATTGGTTGATTAGATATTTAAGTTACCAGGCATTCAAACAGCTATACCTAGTGAAGTAGCCAATGAGTGTATGTGACTGCTGCACTTCTAATGTGCACACATTGTAGTTTAACCTCCAGAAAGAAAAACAGCTAATTTTTTAGCTCCTTTGTATCTTTAGTTCATTTATAAGTTTTGTTAGCAGAAGACACAAGCGAAGTGTTCGAAACAGCAGAAATATGTACATTTCTGCCTGAAAACAAAGGCAGCGACGGGCTGCTGTGATACACGTGCAACATATTCTGCTAAATAAACATTTGTTTGTTCTCTAATTTTAGTGTGAATGATATGAATGAATGATAGAAGCTAGTAATCATCATGGGGTTGTGAAGTGAATTTAATATCACTTGTGAGAGCTGGTAGAGACTAACAGGAGGATGACAATTTTCCTGTATATTTATCTTTTAAATTCAGTTATACAAGATCAAGAAATACCACCGTAGATAAATACGTACTGAACAATCGAAAGTATAGTCTTTAAAAATATTTAAATTGCTGACTACTTAAAGGCTCTAGAAAAGTACTTTGGCAGGCACTACATGCTTCCTATTCAAGATTGTTGTGCCAGTAGAGATGTAATTTCATTCATATTCTGTATATTTGATTAAAAAATTGTGATTAATTGATGGTCTGCACTATTTTCTCTTTCTCCATGTTTTAAAACATAAGGTAGCTCATGAACATAAGTACGACACAGCTCTGTCAGTGGAAACAGAGACAATAAGGAGGGTTATGAGAAATTCGCCACACCATACATTAGTAAAGCACCAATAATATTCTGGACCTAATAGACCTAAAAGTAGCTGTCCAAAGTCAACAACCTAAACCATGATGTGCATTCATTCATAAAGTATAGACAGGTTTGTTATTTTTTTCTTTTAATCACCATCAAGAATTGACGATCTGAATTCTTAACTGATTTGCATGGCACCATGAATTGAATGAGTTTAATCAAACATTTATAACACAAACATGAACCTAATGATTTTTTTTTTGTTGGATGTTTAGGAATAAAAAAATGGCACCAAAACAGCCAGAATGATATTGTACATATCTGAATAGGGGCAGCACTGTAGCCTCACACCTTCAGGGATGAGAGTTCGATAAAAAAAATCGCACCAAAACAGCCAGAATGATATTGTACATATCTGAATAGGGGCAGCACTTTCAGGGTGCTTTCTGAGCGTTCGATTCCTACCTAGGTTCAAAGACATGTGCATTAGGCTATGTGGCATTCCCAAATTGGTCAGTCAGTCAGTCTGTGTGTGCGCGCGTGTGCGCGTCCACCTTGTGTCCTAGGTCGCCCGGGACAGGCTCCAGGCCTCCCGTGACCCTGTACAGCAGTAAAGAAAATAAATAAATGCCTGAATAGGCTGAAATATTTGGATTATGATTTATAAACAAATTGTGCTGAGAGTGCAGTTCACAATTAAAGCGGCTTAAACGGCACTTTCACTTTTAACATTTACATTTTAGCGATGAGAACTCCTTGTGGCATTTCATATTTTCTCCCCTGACAAAATTAACAGCAGCAAGTTTTTGTCAACCATTCAAGCATCTTCATGTTCACTCGATATGTGTTTGCAAAATATTAATTTAATGTTCAGTAACCTCCAGTGTGGTCAGCCAGGGCAAATCCAAGGAACACTGGATGCAAGACTCTGTTCACTCTGGATGCCAATACATCACAGGGCACCATCCACTCGTACTCATACACATGAAGGAGCAAGGAGCATATCAAGCAACCCAACACAGACAGTGAACAGAACCTCAGGATCAAACCGAGGATATGTCCTAGATATATTTATGGTTGGCCTTATGCTGTCCTGCACCAGCATGTATGAACACCATTAGTTTTTGTCACTTACATTTAGGCATTTGGCAGACGCCCTTATCCAGAGCGACTTACATTTCTATCTCATTATACATTTGAGCAGTTAAGGGCCTTGCTCAAGGGCCCAACAGGGACAACTTGGTACTCGTGGGATTTGAACCTGTGACCTTCCGAACCAAGTTCAATACCTTAACCACTGAGCTTTATAGGCTTATAGTCTTATAGTAACTCTTTACTAGTTAGTGAGGGTAAACATGCAGGGGGATGAAATGAGAACACGATTGTGGACTATACAGTAGGTTGAGATACCATAAAACACAATTTTATTTTAATTTCGAAGGCTTAAAAGACACAGAAAATGTAATTACACTCATTTGAAAATATTTATTTTCTTAAAAAAAGAAGAAGAATGTGGTATCTCAGTTAAAAATATTTGGCCTACTTTTACTATTCCAATATTTTATCTATCAAACTAACTAACTTAAAAAAAAAAGCCTTTCGGCACTTTCCTTGAAAGTGCCATGTTTTGAAAGTTGAGCCTATGTTTAAGGACGCAGTCATGTTTTTCAGAGCGTCAGCCCTTCCCTCAGTCACTGCATTTCGACTTCTCCTTTTGTCAGGTATAATCTTTATAATAAACAATGAATACAAAAAAAGAATCCAGGATACAAAATGAAAAACAAAGTGACAACAAATTCCCTGAAATTTGAAATCTGTTAATAAGAGGTGTACAGATCAGGGATACGACGGGTCATGAACATACATCAGCCAGTTTGTCCAGACCAGAGTTCAATGAGGCAGAGAAGGAAGAGGCTTTCTGGACTTATGTGGCTGACGAAAGGCTGCTGGCATTTAAAAAAAAAAAAAAAAAAAGGTCCCAGAGAGAATGAGTGGGGAGAAAAAAAAGCTGCTGAACCATGAGGAGCGAAAATTCACTTCTAAGACTTCTTGCAGTCCTGTGTGCTTGGCCTCCTAAGTTCACTCAGGTCTACTGGGGTGAAGGCTGAAACAGATTAAACACATGCTTCATCACTATATTAAAATGGTGGTGGGTGTGTTTAGTATACATGGCTCTGCTCTCTGAACACTTGTTTTTAATCCCTGCTGCATTAGACTAATGCAGTTTGTAAGACTAGCTACCAGTCTGCCAGAAAAAGTGAAAAAAAAAGAAAAACTTCCTAGTTGAACAAATCAATGGGCCTATGCAATCATGTTACATTGTTTCTTTGAATGACAAGCTTAGTTGTAGTTGTCTTGGTCATTGACAAGCATTTTCAATAACAAAGGAAGCATTCACATACCACACAAAAGAATCACGATACATCACCCCCCATAGGAGAACTAGCATTTAGTATGATTACAGAGGCAATAAAATTCCAATGCAGAAATTTTAATTATCCTCTTGAGCTGCGGACTCTACTTGTGTACTTTTGCAATTTCTCCTTACGGTTTCTCTTTATTAGCACCTGATAACTATGATAGCCTAAACTAAAAATCTGTTTATCTTCAAGAAGTTTGGCAAAAGAACTATACTCAACAGTCCTCATATAAGGATCGCACAATGATATATAGACAGTGTAGTTGGGAGAAAATGTAATTTCTCAAAAGGCATTTGGGTTTTTAAGAGGTTAAAATGGCCAGCCACACTTTTATTATTTTTTTATTTAAATCTCACATTTTAACACCCTCCAATAATAACCACATGGTAAAAGAAAACTGTGCTCTAAAATGCAGCTTTTGAAAACTCACAAAGCAAGTTTGGGTTTGGGTTTTTCTCCACATATTCTTGAGGTCCTCGTTCACTGTTCTGCGGTGATTTAATATCTCTTAGGACACACAGCCATGCTGGAAGAAGAGCATAAATATTATAACCATCTGTATGCTTTGTCACTCATTTAAGGTTAAATAAATTCAATAATGCATTGAAAACTTACTACTGCTTATAGAGTTATGGAGACAAATACAATGATTGTCCCAATTACAAGTGTTTAAAGACACAGACAGCAGTGTAAACATACTAAAGGATCATTAAGAGCACACAGGGCAAAAGACACTTACTGTCATAAATAAAGCGCACATTTTCTTCATGTGCTGGGGTGTAGAGCTCCCCGGTGTTAGTCGGAGATCGAGGACTAGAGGTCCTTTTGTATGTATGCATTCTGGGAGTAGAGGAGCTGGAAATAAACAGTTAGTAGAATTATTAGAAGAATTGCTTTTCTTAAAAACACGTTTAATTTCCTCAAAACATTCTGAAATATGAATTAACATGAAACATTAACTCGAGGAGAATATTTGCTTAGCAGCTCAAAAATTTGCTATTTGGATCGTTCAAAACTCAATGTACACAACTGTCCTCCCCAAACTTCATGTTTTTACAGCGGCAATAACAAACACCATAGTGTATAACTATATTTCCACATACTTCTATCTTGCATCTACAGTTAGCATACAACACAGGCATTCAGTTACTCGTCTGTTGCCATTGCCAATTTCTTAACCCCCTGTAACCCCACTAGATCACGAGTGGACACCTACACCGTGCCAAATTTTCTCCCTAAATGGTCTCAGCCAATTCCTATCCACCAACCAGCCCTCCCCTCCCCTCTCATACAACAGCTACCATCCTCAGAGCTTGAAGTCTAAAAATGTGCTTCCTCTTAGATACGCAAAGTCAAGACTGACACACTTGAAGGAAAGTGATATACACCCCCTCCTGCATATATGAGCTTATAGACACCCAACACTGGCCGGTGTTAATGTGATTGGAAATAGAGGAGATAGAGTAAAGCCATTCCTCCAACTCCGGGAGCACAATTGTGTTCCCAAGATTCCCAGCAACAGATGGCTGTGGCATTGTCAGGATTCAAACGTGCAATTCCTGTAGAATAGGGTGAACGCTTTTCTATTGTGACATCTGGTACTTTCATGTGTCTTAAATGCCTCTTGTGAACAAATTTTGTACCAGAATTGTCAATGCTGTCAAAAGCAAGAAGTCACCCAAAACTAAATGACATGTAGCTTAAATCTGAAACTTTTTTTAAACAAAAAGTTGATAAATGCTGTACAGCATGCTTAAATGAGTTAACCCGATACTACACAGCTAGCTTAGTGTGTGAACTATTCCGCTTTGCTAAATAGCTTTGATTCTCAAAAAGGTACATAGATTTAATTACCAAGTGGTAGCACTGAGCTGGCAGACTAAAAGAATAAAATCAATTTAAAGCTTCACCTGGTCATTGTGTAATAAATAGGCTTATGTTTCCCCTTCTCTGTCCTGGATGGCAGGTTTCAAAGAATGTCTTTGTGGAGCTCAATACCTACAAAAAGTAAAAAAATAAATAAATAAATTGTGTTGGCAACAGGACACAATCTAAAGACAGCTCATTATCAGTTACATAATACAGGAAAAATAGTTTTTTGAGGGTTCAGTGGAAAATTCAGGGTTTTTAACTCCCTAATACTGTAAATTTTCCCCACGATTTTCTCCCTAATTTAGTAGTGTCCAATTCCTCTCCGTCACGGATGGAAGCCCATCACAGTTTTTGGTCATGGATCAGACCTTTTCTTGAGAACAGACGAAGGAGAGGGAAACCAATATAAATTTGCTTTCCATTTATTACTTACAAAACACTTCTTAAAACCTTACAAAAGAACATCTTAAAAGTAAACATTCAATATTCTTCAATACTTTTTAATACCTTCTAGTACAGATATTTGTGCAGTTTTTTCTAAAATAGGAAGGGTTCACCACAGTGTAGGGGGATTTCCGCAGTGTGACTTGGCAACCCTGGAGAGAACGGAACAAGTTAAGTTTTTAAAGCAGGAACGAGCCCCAAATACAAAATGGCCTTCAGCGGCAGTAAAACTGCATTTCGCACTATGATGATGTGCGATTAATCGGCTGTTTTCCACTAAGAGAAACACTACATTGTAGGTTTCTACACTGGACCTTCCACTGAACAGTACTGGAGTTTACTGTGCATTATTGAGCACTAAAAATGTGAGTTTTTTTGTTTAAAAAATTCTACATAACTGGAACAAAAAAATGAAAAAAAAAAAAAAAAAACTCCTGAGACCCCACTGTCCTCACATGGAGATATCACATTTTTAAACGGTACTGTGTGTAAAGATCCTCTTAAGTACACAAAAGCACACATTATAAAACTTTCAGGCCCCTTTTGTTGACTCTCTGTGGGACACACTGTTTCATGATAAGATAGAGTCCCAGCTAGAGCCAGTTTAGGAAGCTAACGAAGAACTAAAAAAATCTGTTTCTGTGTGTCGTTACAGAAAACCAATCCACTTTAAAGCGGTTATAACCCTCTGCATGTCAGAATATTTAAATTATTGTCTTAACATAATTCTAATATTTTGTTTTCGCATCAAGACGCATCGATTGATTGGCATGACCAATGATCTATCATGAATATAACCAATTCTGTGCCAATCCTGCACATGCACCTGAGTGTTAAAGTAGAAACATATTCGCATTCAAACTCACAATCTACAGATTAAGAGTTTGAATGCTGCGACAGCTGTCTGTTGCCAATAGCTTTCATGGAGGAAGGGAACAATCTCATGTTAATTGTAGTGTCACTAGCTATTCATTATTCCCTCGCCATAACGGTACATGTGCAGCAGTTCAGAAGCCTTCGCCCTTTTTTATTTTTAGTTGTCTCTAACCAGTAACCTGGAGAAAGTCCCATAAAGTGCAGTTCTGGAGAAAATGTAAATGCAATTTAATTATCCATTTTTAATTATATACTCATTACTTTAATGTTTCATTGAAGTTACAAAATGTTTTGTATACTGACAATTACACTTTTTTTGGGAAAAAAATCTAAATTTTTAGATTTTCTTACGATATATTTAATGTTGCACAATGCCCATGAGACAGTTTAATTCCTGTTATCAATTACGTTAGTGAAGCTGTAAGCAGTTGTTCCCAAACACAACTTGTCATGTTTTATGAGAAAACGGGAAGCAAAACAGTGTTACAAAAACACTGGGTGTGTTCACATTTGACACGTTTAGTTTAATTGAAACAAACTCTGGTGCGGCTGTTCTGTTACTGTGGTTTACCTGATCAAGTATAAACGTTGTCAACCGAAGCAAGCAAAAACACTGGTGGGGTTCGATTGAAATGTGAACGTACCACGGACAAAACATACAGAAACAAACCCATTCTTCTTTGCTATCTGATAATGATGACTGTACCGGGGATCTTTCATTAGTCGACTCTGTATCGGTGACATCAGATACACCGCGTTCCAAATTATTAGGCAAATTGGATGCAAGTGTCAAACATTAAATGTTTAGTTTTTAAATTAAACTCATGGATGGTATTGCGTCTCAGGGCTCTTTGGATCACTGAAATGAATCTCAGACACCTGTGATAATTAGTTTGCCAGATGAGCCCAATTAAAGGAACAGTACTGAAGAAGGTTGTTCCACATTATTAAGCAGGCCGCAGGTTTCAAGTAATATGGGAAAGAAAAAGGATCTCTCTGCTGCCGAAAAACATCAAATAGTGCAATGCTTTGGACAAGGTATGAAAACATTAGATATTTCAGGAAAACTTGAAGCGTGATCATCGTACTGTGAAGACATTTGTGGCTGATTCAGAGCACAGACGGTTTGTGCAGATAAAGGCAGAATGAGGAAGGTTTCTGCCAGACAAATTCATCGGAAAGTGGATGGTTGGTGGATGGCTGATGGATGGCCACCATGTACCAACAAGGCTGCGACGTCAACAAGGAGGTGGCAGAGTCATGTTTTGGGCCGGAATCATGGGGAGAGAGCTGGTAGG
>JAOVVA010000026.1:16020754-16036013 GCA_028565275.1 Leiocassis micropogon | reverse complement strand
GAATGTAGAAAATAAATCACTAAACAAAAACAAAGAAATTTGCAAGTGACCCCAAACTTTTGAACGGTAGTGTAAATCTATAGTTACAGTAATTAGAACTTTGCCTAATTGTTGGGGTTCTTATATTTCTACTCATAGAAAGGTTCTAATAACTTTCAAGTTTTATTTTACTTAAATAAAACTTGTTTTATGGATTCCAGCTGCCCGGATGATTATTATTATATTTATTCCTCCATCCATCAACTGCTTCGTCCCATACATGCCAACCCTCCTGATTTTCCCAGGAGAGTTCTGTTTTTCATTTCCCTGTCCTGCATTTCTTCCAATTCATGACAAAAATTTCACACCTACACCCCTTTTGTCGACACAACCTGTTCCTGGTACTATGCCCTGCAAGGGTGCGAGGGTGTTCCCTTTTATACATGCACCGCTGCAGCAGAACTAGCATGATGTCATTGTCTCCCATGCACGTGCATGCAAACATGAGACTCCTCTGCATCTCTCATGCAAATTCACCCTCTTAACTGCCTCTCCTAACCACCCCACATACACTCACAAGTGCATACACACACACACACACACACACACACACACATACAGTAGCCTAAGCTTAAATTGTGGAGCACAGTGTGGTGAAGCAGTAATGACTGTAACTGTCGCACTACTCTGTTCCGGTGGACACAAGCTGTTTTCAATGAATTATCAAAATGTATTTTTTTTTACAACTGTTTGTAGAAGGTAGTAGTTGAAGGTAGTAGCGAGCATCTTAGAGAGCTTATCTGGATTTGAGAATGTTGAGCAGAGGCTGAATCATAGGGTGCATATGTCCTCTGGGTGGTGCTGTAGACTAGGATGCTGCTGCTATCACCATACAAATCATGGGATATTTTTTACTCCCAAAGACTAAATGCCATCCTAATTATTAAATATATACTGAACATTTTAACGTATCATGATTTTGTTTATGATTACTGCATTGTAGTTTGTTGCAAAACATTTACACTGGGTATGTTGCACAAAGTATCAAATCCCAGTGTGATGTAGAGTTTGCATAAAAGAAAGAAAGACAGAAGTCCATGCTTCAATACAAGCAGCAAACATGTGACAGAATGAATATACAATTTAAGATTCTGCTGTAGGCTGTACAAACTATCAATCCAAAGGAAATGTTACCTTCAGGTTTTAGATTATATTGATTGAAGTTTCAAGCAAACCTATTATATACCAAACACCCATAACATTAAAACAAGTTGCGTAATATTGTGTAGGACCCACTCGTTCTACCAAAACAGCTCTGGACTCTACAAGACAAGTAGCAGATCCTTTAAATAATGTATTATAATTTGCAAGGAGAGGCCTCCATGGATCAGACTTGTTTGTCCAGCACATCCTGCAGATGCTCTGGCCTGAGATCTGGGGAATTTGGGGGGAGGGTCAACACTGTGAACTCTTTGTCATGTTTCTTAAAAAATTCCTGAAAAAATTGCAGTGTGGCAGGGCACAGTATCCTGCTGAAAAAGTTCACTGACATTAGGAAAAGTGTTGCCAACAAAAGGATATACTCTGTTTAGTTTAGTAGAAAAAGCCCAAATCAACATCTGCATGAATACCAGGTCTAAGGTTTCCAAACAGGTATCAAACTGCCTTTGCTGGATTGCCTATGTCTTATAGTGATATGTCTCATATCCTGGTGCCATCTCTTCTCATGGCAAGTGCCACACAAGCACCCGGGTGTTCACATGATGTGTGAGATATCAGACCAGGTTATCTTTTTCCATTGTTTCCATCGTCCAGCTCTGATGTTCACATGTCTATTTGTTTAAGATATACACTCTCTCCAGTATTCAGCACTTTATTTTCATGTCAAAGCAGCATTAACTTGTGTTATAGTAGCTCTGACTATTCACATGCTGCCTAACATATCCCACCCTTTGACAGGTATCAGTGTAAAGTGATAATCAGTGTTATTTATTTTACCTGTTAGTGGGTTTATTGTTTATGTCTGATTGGTATGAGTATATAATATAATATAATAATAGATGACATTTCTTTTCAAGGAGATGATATACAGTAGCTCACATAATAATAATAATAATAATAATAATAATAATAATAATAATAATAATAATAATAATAATAATAAAAATAAAAATAATAATAATAAATAAAACTAAGAATAAATTTATAAAAATAAAACAATGTCTCATGTATTAAGCTAATTATGATGAAAACATTTGTAGAAGCATTTAGAAAAGAGATATGATATTCAAAAATCCTGTTATCTGGCTTAAATATTTGTAGATTATGAGAATCATCACAGAATATACAAGAATATCTAAATTAATGAATTAATTGACAGTATGATGCAATTTCTATACTGATTATGTGGTGACTATCTTTTTTTCCAACCTGTAGTTTATTTAAAGAATTCTAAGTCTATGTAATAATAATATTCATTGCAGAAATAATAAATATATTTAAACAAATATATATAAATAAAAAAGCAAGGGAACAAATCATGTTTAAGACAAGTTAAGACATTCTTTCATGTCATTCATTCAGTCATCATCAAATCATTCAATTAAGACAAACCAAATTGAAAGAAACAACACGCTGTTCTGAGCCTGACACACTGCAAGCCAACAAGCTCTAATAGGCTTGTTGGTGAGTGGGATGTGTGAAAGCAGGTTTATCTATACAGATGAATAATAGAACACATCAAGATGGTTTTTGTCTGTCTGTTTATTTGTGCATGCATCACATGAATGAGATTTTCACGGGGCTGTATTTGGCCGAGCTAGGAGTAAAATATAAGTGTTGTTTTATCACAATCGGTCCTTGGGTAGGGAAGATATGCTACTTTGAAATTTAAATGGAAAACGCCATTATATCATAAAAAAAATTTACATTGAAAAAATCATTAGTTTCAAATACTGTAAAAGCTGTTTGGACAAGTAGACAAATATTTTGACCTAACCACAATGAGGTCCAGTTAACATAAGGCTGACTGGTGTTTCCAATTGCCCTTATTGTGTGAATGAGTGTGTGTGTGTGTGTGTGTGTGTGTGTGTGCATGTGTGTGCCTGTGTGAATGGGTGTGTGTGTTTGTGTGTGAATGGGTGTGTGTGTGTTTGTGTGTGAATGGGTGTGTGTGTGTTTGTGTGTGAATGGGTGTGTGTGTTTGTGTGTATGTGTGTGTGAATGGGTGTGTGTGTGTGTGTGTGTGAATGGGTGTGTGTGTTTGTGTGTGTGATCGGGTGTGTGTGTGTGAATGGGTGTGTGTCCTGTGATGGATTGGCACCCTGTCCAGGGTGTACCCCGCCTCATGCCTTAAGTCTGTTGGGATAGGCTCCAGGCCCCCCATGACCCTGTATACAGGATAAAGCGGTATAGACGATGAGTGAGTATAAGTAGGCGTTTGGCGCTTTTGATCAAAATTCTCCCAGCAACATGTAGTGTATGTTGCAATAAAGTCGCAAGGCAGTAATTCCTGCTGGGATGTGATTGGTCACATGCCCTCCTGTTTTTTGCTTAAAACACTATCAAGGATTTTTACCTTTACCATTTTTTTTCACCACCCTGTAAAGATGTTGGTATATGTACAATAAAGTTCTAAATACTCTTACTATATTCCGTAAACAAAAGAAAAAACTGAAGCGATAAAAAGCACCTTTATTTATGAAAACAGTAAAAAAGAGAAAAACATAAGACTTTACATGACAAATTCCACGTGTTTGTAGAAATAGTGCACTCACATTTCGAAGTACAGAAAGTACAGTATTTTGCTCATATACACTTTCCATTCTTAAAACGCACATGTTTATAGTGTTGTCTCAAGCTGCCCTGCAGACAAGAGATCCATTTCTGTTCTAAACAGGTACAGGTCAAGTACATGCCAGTACATATACCTTATGTGTTACAAGCACCTTAAACCACTGGCAGAATTGTGTGCTTAGCTACATTTTATGTATTATGCACAACATTATATCAGGCCCTTGTGTGATTTTATATGAGAACGTTTTAACATGCTCGAAATTTAAGGCATGCACTGGATGGAGTTCTTTGATACATTGATGAAAGGATATGGCTGTGTCCGGAGTTAGGGTGCAGTGTAATCCGAGCCCTGGAGAAGGTCATGCTGTATTCAGACATTCAGAGGCAATAGCATGTGTGTAGTAACTGCATGGTTGGGAAGGGAGATTTGTAGGATGATAAAGTATACAGTATGTATGAAGGAAAGCAGCAAGCACTTACGGTATATTCCTATATGGGCATGCACAAAAAAAGTGATTTTTCTATCACAAAAGAAAATTTCTTAATTTCCTTGTTCCATTATAGTAGCTCCATCCTCTTAGACAGACTTGAGTCCAGAGGAACCATTTCCTTGTAGTTGTTTTGTGTGTGTGTGTATGTCAGGGGTGTTTCCTTTTGCTGGCCGTTAGCCACAGCCCACTTCAAACAGTTTGACCAGCTCTTTGCAGTCAGGGTCAATAAGATCTGCTGGCTTCTCTCCGTTTGCATTCTCAGCTTCTGTACTAGCCCCTAGAGAAAGCAGATATCTGTGGAGAAGTGTAGATTAATTCAATAAGGTGTATTTTTTATAATAAACATTCACATATTTAACCTCAACAAATCATATTTGTGTTAATATAATAGTTTCATTCTTAAATACTTTTAACATCTATTTCTATTACTATGCCACATATGCTGCTTTAACACATTTATTTCTAAACTTGAACATACTTCGCAATCTCAGGGTAGCCATCACTGCAGGCCATGTGCAAAGGTGTCCAGCCGTCTTCATCTCTTTGATGAACATCAGCTCCATATTTTATAAGAAGCTTCACACACTCCAAGTTCCCTGAGAGAACAGCCTCATGGAGAGCTGCCATGCCTGGCAGGAAGAAAGAGACATGGGAAGATAAATGACTTGCCTCACAGATTTTTGTCGCAGACGCTGCTAGTTCGTCTTCAAGGCAGTACAAAAGTTAACTAGAATAGACAAGTTCACTCTTGTCAACTTTTGTCAACGATTTTGTCCATTGATTGAGAACTAATCAATACTGGCAAAATAAAAATGAGAAGCTTGCTTACCAGAATGGAAGATCGTATCCACTCGCACTTTCCGCGCTCTCATAAAGCGGCCAACCATTTCCAGATCTCCGTGCCGGACATGGTCCTGGAAGATGACATCATTGGTAAAGCGGACAGTCCGAGCAGGCTTGCGCGTTACAACGGATGTCTGATGTACAGGTGTACTCTGGTTGCTGACATATTGTGAGGCCTTGTTGTAGACTGGCTTGTATGAGGAAGAAGTGCTTTTGTAAGCCGAAGTGTAAGCAGGAGGAGTGTAGTAGGTCGGTGTGTACTTTGCCGGGCTGTAGTAACTTGTGGAGTAGGAGCTTGTAGAGTACTGCTTCGGTGTGTAATGCGTAGGGGTGTAGTGTGTTGGTGTATATGTGCTCGGACGTGTGTACTGAGACACAAGGTTCTGGTAGCTGTACTTCATTACTGCAAGAGCTACGCTTTCGCCTCCCCCGCTGCTCCGAGCTGAGGAGGAGGTGCACAAGAAATGTGGGGGGGAAAAAAAACTAATCCACAATACAGACAAGATCCTCAAAGGCCTCCTTTCTGTGTTACGCTCTTCAGTGGACCTCTAGCACAGCAGCAGAAATGGTTCACAGTCCTTCTTAGATAACGCTTCCGCTTCTGATAATCTTTTCAGTATATGTCCAATATAAAATACTTGACAAAGTTTCTTAATTACTTTTCTTTCCAAACCAGAGTTTTTGAATCTGTCCCTCAACTTTCTCGTTCCTCCTTAGTATACTTCGTTTAGCATTTTCGTTTTGGGTTCTCCACTGACTGCACAGCCTGAGGTAGAGCCCTTTATATCCTTTGTCAAGTTATTTTGGGGACGTCATTCCTTGTATCAAGTGACTTCACCGCAGTGGCAAGTGGCTGCAGTACCATGGACCCTCCTAGTATGCTGTCACATGCGACACAACCTTTGACTCTGCTCCCTGTGAAGCACTTTCAAAAATTCACCCAATACGTGCAGTGTGACATGATGGACCTATGCCTATTTTTGCTGTAGGTGAAGGAAATAAAAGTTTTAAAGCAGGCACATGCTTTCTCAGGGCAGGAGTGCCATGTGATCTTTTAAGATCGTTTGAAAGTGCCATTAATCATGCTGGTCAGAGGGTTTGGTTATGTCTTGGAACTAGGGCATAGCATTCAATATATGATGTCAGATGGGTGAATGGGGTTTGACGTAAACCCGTTATTAATTAAAAATACTGCATCATGTTATGCTGATAATGCTCTAGTGGAATGTAAGTAGTAATTTAATTAATTATGAATTATTTTATTATTATTATTGAATTTATTACTAACATTATTATTATTCTCTATATCAGCTAATTTCCAATGTACCCATGAATTAGCTGGTCTTGTCCTGACAAAGTGCAACACACTACGACTAGCTGATTTTTTTGTTTGTTTTTTTTTTGTAAGACAATCTCTGATTTTACAACAGAGTGGAACTGTTTCTTAACGATTTAAATGAAAAATATTAAACAAGTAATTTAGATTACATAGCTACGGAGTAACACACACCAATACAACACTGAATTTCAACACTGCATGCACACAAATGCTGTGGAATGTGGTTTTAGAAATAACATAAATCAAACTTGCTAAGTTTAACCATTCACTCAGTATGGGATTTCGAACGCGGCTCAACAAATATGCTGTTTAGATTTCAGTTTGTCCGCACAGGGGTCATTGATGCTATTTGTGTGTGTCTGGAGTGAGCTAATCGTCATGTGTGCGAGCTGGCTCAGCTAGACAGAGAAGTCTTTTTACAGGATCCAGCCAGCGGCATGTAAGTGAAACCTAGAACGTTTCAAGTTCAGAAAATTTGCTCCCATCTTTACTAGATTAGAGATCACGTCCCAGGTATTAAAAACATCATGTCAACTATTCGTCACTGCCCACTGTTCATATTTGATGCTTCGTACTTTTAGTCATACAAATGCTGGCAGAAAGTGTACAAATGTGTTTATTCGAGTTCAAAACATAAGTAAAAACAGATTTTCCCCCCCCCCCCTCATGTTTCAAAGTGTGTTGACTACACTCTGAAGTCCAGACAGATATACACTGCAGCACTCCTGTAGGATGACCCCTGTAGGATGTGGGATGAATCTTCAGAGAGTACCAGAGCTGGTTTGATCTGGATTTTTTCTTTCTTTCTTGTGCTCAGCTCTCAGCATCTCAAAGAGGTGAAACTGAGTTTTATAGAAATAGCAAGTACAAACAGTAATCTGTTATTTTTTTTTTCTCTTAAGGCACATGCAATCTCCCCGACATTGACCTCATGAGCAGAAATATATTACATTATAAATACCCACTGTGATGATATTTTTGTCTACTCTTTTTAAATGCATTTATTTATTTATTCTTTTAATTAGACAGGGTATAATAAATATTTATTTTAAAAAAAATCGGCTTTTTATGTAGGAGAAATTAGTTGTCCTTAGTTAAACACCTTTCATTTCCTAGAAACAGGTTTCTTTCGTGGTCAGAATAAAAGATGCTTGATAGAGTGCTTAGGTCTAGACAAATTGACTTGGCAGTGACTGAACGTTTGTGACGGCATGCTGACTCTTTGGCACTTTGCTATCATATTTCATGCTGACTTATATGGCAGAGCACATAGAAGGTTACTGAGCTCCACCTACTGAATAGCCAGGAAGAGGTTTGATTGGCTAAGAGAGGTTGTTTATCTGCACAGTTTTTGTCATCATTTGGATGTGATCCAGGATGTTGTGACCTCTCAAAGACACAATCACACATGAGAGATACCAAGCCCCTTCCTTTAACACAACCACACAATTTAAATGGTACGCCTTGCTTTCAAAAGGAGATAAGTACTGACCTTAAGCAACAGATCCTTGCAGTGTTCGGAATATAACTGTACTGTATACACTTTGAAATGGATAAAACCCACAAAAAAGTAAGCAGCACTTAATGTGAAAGGGTCATGTTAACCCTTTCACATTTCTGAAAATAGAGGAGTGGGTTTGATGTTTTTATATTTATACTCAAGCCTACTTCAACAGAAAATCGGAGCAATGCCACCTGCTTATGCATATTTTATTTTTTACGTCTAATAATTTGTAAAAACATTTATTTGGTTCTGTTTCACAAAATATAATCAAAACTCACCATGGACTGAAGATCTACATGCACTTAAATTCTATATCCCAGATTTCAGAACAGCATCAAGACATGGACGTGGCCAACTCAATCTCCCAGGTTATACAGAGTAGCTCATCTCATTATTAACCCACACCTGCATGCACTTATTGTCTGAATTTAAGATCTTCTTACTTCTTATTCTTAATGTCTGTTCCTTATGTCTGTTTTAACCTAGCACTATTTCTAGTTACTGATCTTCTAGCCTTGACCTTGCATTTGTTCTAGATTCCAGCTCATTGCTAAGATCAACTAGCTGTGGAACACTGCCTCAACATTACTACAACCGCCTGCTCCCAGCCATTCACCTGTCATTCTCTTGGAAAAATATCCAATTTACACCCATGGAGTGCAAGGGCTTTCTACGGCAGCACTGACTGTACAGTCCATCCCAGGGAAGATGTACAGGGTGAGTGAAAAGTAAAATTAAAAATTGGTCCATATTTCCAGTATAAATTTATTGAAACAAATTGTACTTTAATTTTCATTTATTACAAAGAACAATGAAAGTAAATCTTTAAATTTTAACATAGGCACAGGTGGCATCAACCAGTTTCCTCAAACGGCCAGGGATGGAATGCCTAGTATTCTGAAAGAAGTCATTTGGGATATTGCTAAGAACCTCCTGAATCTGTGTCTCAAAGTCCTCCAGTGTGTGAGCCTCTGTCCGGTGCACCTCCTTCTTTGCGCAGCCCCACAGGAAAAAATCACATGGCGTGAGATCAGGACTTCTTGGGGGCCATTCATGAGGTCAGCATCGTCCCAACCATCATCCTGAAAATTGCTGGTCTAACCACGCACACACAGTATGAGCAAAATGGGGTGATGTATTATGGGGTAGTACTCCAATGATACTACAAGTTCTTTAGCCATTAAATATTGCCTAGTTAATTTTCACCCACCCTCTATATCCCCAACTTTATAATACTGCTCGCAGACAAAGAACTCAAGTGGGTCACTGTAATGAGAAAACCTGGCCTGGTATGATCAATCTGTATAAAGATTTCACAGTGTTTTTGATCACTCCCCTGAAGGAAAGGAAACAAATGAACAGCTGCTAATGATAATCACATTGAGAATTCACAATGCACTGCTCAGAGGAGGTTTTCTGTTTTACAGCTCTGTGCTTGACTGGATGCTGCTGGGAAGTTCATTGATCAAGACACAGTGGCCATACTCCAGCTCAGACCTTTCCCATTACAAATGTGTTTATTCGAGTTTAAGTGCGTCCACAAAAAAAACATCTCATTCTTAGAGATGTAACCACTAATTTCTTAATAATGCTGCACTTACAGCAACAACCGACAGATTTCTTTGTAAAACTGGGAAATAGTTGGTTGACCTGCTTTTCATAGTTTCCATTATCCAAGTCTGCTTTTATCCTCTGTGGTGGCTTAAATGAGGTTATGATAAATTCTCAGTTTCCCCTGACACGGATTATTGCAGCCCTTGACCAGCTCGGAGAAGATCGGCACGGTGCCTAAAATCTGGTCCACATCCATAAAATAGATAAATTGAAGAAAGCAGTTAATACCACCTCGGGGCATTTTAAATACTGTGTAATGCTGTACAGGATTTCCTCAGTGTCTTCAGTATTTTAGTGTTTGATTAATGATGTGCATAGAGACATGCTTGGAAGATGAGTCATTGCATACATTGATAATTATTTAGTTTATTTTCTATCTTTGCTACTTAGTATCCCAGGCCAAGAATGTCTTGTTCGATATCTTTGGCCATAAGCTGTACATAAAGAGCGAGGAGTGGCAATTCTAGATTATATAATTTGCCCTAAGGGAATGAAAGGTATTGACAAAACCTTTTGTGGTGGAGATTGATGCATCTGGGGTTGGTGCACTCTTGACTCAAAGTTTGGGTCAGCACCCCAATTTGCACCCAGTAGCATATTTCTCCAAAAACCTCACTCAGGCTGAGAGGTCGTATTAAATATTTAACAGGGAGCTATTGGTGAGCAAATTGCACTTGGAGTAATGGTAGCACTGACTGGAAGGGTCTCGGCATCCATTCTTTATATATGCTCACCATGACAACCTTTAGTTTATCAAAATACCTAAGTATATGACTACCATGAAAGTTTGGTGGGCACTGCTTTTCATACAGTATAATTGAATTTTGCCTTCTCCTACCAGCTGGGCTTGGAAAATATACTGAAATCAAGTCACATCTGCATGCTGCTTCTCTCCAACAAATCACTGATGAGTGCATTCTGCCTCAGTTTATAGGCATGATTAGATTGGAACAGGACAGAAAAATTGACAACATGCCCTCAAATCCCCACACAGTGTTTCAGTGATAAGAAATTCATGCCCACACAGCTTAGAGGCCATCTGATCATGGGGGCACATAGTCCCCCAGCCACAGGACATCCGCTTGCACACCAAACATTTCAGTTCCTCCAAGGACGATATTAGTGGTCCAACATGCGCAGTGAAACCAATCACTAAGTCTTAAGCACCCTGTTTTAGACCCTGCCAGTAAAATCAGGCCTCTGTCCATGCCCCAGAAACCATGGCTGCATATTAAAGTTGACTTCCTCACTGATCTGCCCCTTCTTAAAGTAACATCATCATCTAGTGATTCTTGGCTGTTGCCCATGGCATTCCAAATTGCTGAGCTCCCATTTCAGCATTTATTTTGATGCTATGGTATACTTAGAGAACACAGTGAGCAATCAAGGCCTCAGTTCACATAATAGCTAAGGAAGGTATTTATGGAAATGCTGGGATCTCAGATAAACTTACTTCAGGATATCACCCACATCACACTTATTTGCAGATTTTATTGCCAATAATCTGAAAGTTTGGACTCATTTCCCCCTAAATAGAGAACACATGAAACTCAGGTACTCCGCTACTAAACTGATCCTATTTCAGTGTTCTGGTATAACAGTCCCTGCTTTTCCTGTGGAAGGTCACTGCTGTGGATGCCCTGGTGGCTGTGGAGCACTGGTTCAAGAGGAATTGACAAGTGTAGGAACACATACCCCAACAATTAATGCCAGCAGCACCGTCTAACATGAGATTCATAGAAGAGTATAGGAGACACCTAACCAAATTATAAACCCAGAGACTGAATATTGCTTGCCACCGAGGACTTGGGATCCGTCAGTCAGGGAGGGTAATTGGGCCATCAGTACTTAGGTTCATACAAAATACGCAGACACCTTAATGAGGCCACATAAAGACTAGAGCTGCCAAGCCACAGTGGTATCTCTCTATTTTCTCATACAGTAATTGGCTCTCATTCAGTACAGTATTTTTTATGTGCTCAGTTTAGTCCTGTGAAATACTTTGACAGGTCCCTAACGTGACAACCACTGTTCTATATATTACTTCTTGGTGTATGCTCAGTCCTATTCATTATACCCTTCAAAACCCTGATTTGTGTTATACGGGTAAGAACTTTAATATGTACTGTACTTGGGGTCTGGTTGAGGAATGACTTCCAAATCAAGGCTCAAATCCACCAAAAGAAAAAAAAAATGTCTAAAATGTGGAAGTGGGCAATCACTTACTGGACAGTGTGTCAACTTTTTGAGACACTGTCCAGTGTCTCAAAAGGTAATTTTGTTGTCTGAAAGAGGGATAAACTTTTTAGTGTTGTAGTGCAACACTGGAAATAAGGATATTTAAAAACAATGTTGAAAGGTGGGTAGAACTACCACCTCTTGGCAAAGTCACTAGATCTTTTAAATGCCTGAGTAAACTGAAATTGAATATGTAGGTGTGGGCACTACTTGCTTAATAACTTGCATAGCGGCTGTTGTGTATATCATAGCAAGCATGAGTTTGTCTTCACATAGATGGAGAAAAAAAGGATCTATGATGTAATGGAGGTTTGTGAGGGGTAGAATTACCAACACTACAGCCAAAGGTACTAAGTCTGCATTCTGCCTTCTTAGAATATGAACCAGGCACATAATTCTCAGAAGGATTATATCACTATATCCATTATTGAGAAATTTGTCCAAATGATTCCATAGGTTTCATGAGTCAACTCTGCACTTTTTATTGAATTGCTGTTCTCCGGTGGGAGGCAGAACTGAAATAGAATCTGTGGCTAATTCAGATACTGTAATGCACGAGTTGATGGACGAGGCTAATATTTTTTTTTCTGTAAATGGCTTGATTGATGTTGTGTTAGCATGCAAACTTTTAATCAAAGCTGCAAATGCAATTCTTTGGGACATGCTATTTTATACTGCCAAAACCTGGACTAAATTACACTATAGTAGTTCAGCACTAGTTCAGCACTATGGAAAATAAGTTCAGTTATATATAAAGTATATGTATATTTGTTAACTGATGAAATGTTAGTTGATATCAGATATCAGTATGTTATTACTATGTTATTAGTCTATATTATACAGAGATATTAACTATTACCAGTGATCATGTCTAAGTCACTGAGTGCAGCACTGTGTATGAAAATAGAGGATATCTCCTGCCTAAATTGAGCATGACCAAACTGGCTTGCTGCACACCTGGCCCTGGCACTGAGTAACAGCATGATTCCAGGCTCTAGTTTTTAAGCCCTAAGTTATGTCCAAAGTTTCCATTGAGATTTTAACAACCATAACAAATAAATATTCTTATGGTTGACTCTTCTTGGTACAGTAAGTGTCTTCAGAATATATAGTCAATAAAAAAAACACCTAATAATATATCCGATTTTTTTTTCTTTTTTTTGTAATTTTATTCTTTAAGTTAAACTCTCATATTCTAGATTCAATATATGTAAAGTGAAAAATTTCAAGCTTTTTTATTTGAATTTCACTGGTTAGGGCTTACAGTTCATGAACATCAATAATCCAGTATCTCAAAATAATGGAATACATTGAAATTTAGGTGGTTTGGGGACATTTCTACTCATAAAGTGTAAATTTAGTGTGCCTCTTAGTGTAGTTCAGTACATGCAACTTCAATCATTGGGATAACTGCTGACTTGACAGGTGTCCAGAAAATCATCATCAACACCCTTCTCAAGAAGGGTAAGCCATAGAAGGTCATTGCTGACGGCTGGCTGTTTACAGAGTGCTGTATTGAAACATATTCATTAAAGGATTGTTAAGCAAAGCCAATTCAAGAATTTGCTCCTCCACTGGTGTTGGTTTTACTGTGTTTTATCAAGTTTATGGTTAAACTACATGTTTACTACATGCTTCCGTCTGTTCACAAGCTTAATTAAGTCACTGATTTCCTTTTCCAGCAGGACTTAGCACCTGCCCACAGTACCAAAACTTCCACTTACTGGTTTGCTGACCATAATATTACTGTGTTTGACTCGTCAAACAACTCACCTTACCTGAACCCCATGGAGCATCTTTGGTGTATTGTCAGGAGGGAAATAAGAAACACTTCACCCAACAATACAAACAGGCTAAAGGCTGCTATCAAATCAAACTGGTTTTCAAAAATGTCTCAGGAGTGCCACAGGCTGATTGTCTCCTTGCAATGCCAGATTGATGTAGTAATATTTTGCTAAAGGAGCCCTGACCAAGGGTACATACTTTTCAAAAGTTGTACAGTTCTGTATTTTAATATATATTTTTTAATAACTATTTTGAGATACTAGATTTTTGATTTTCTTGAACTGAAAACCATAATTTAAAGAAATTGAAACCAAAAAACTGAAATTGTAATTAATCTAGAATTCAAACCAACTCTTGGCCCAACTTTATATTAGTCTGTAAACTTACATGTTCTTAGTGTCAGATTATACAAAGAAGATCCTTTAATGATTGATATGCAATTCAATAACTACATTCTGCTTAACTCTTCAGTCAGCGTTAAATGGGCTTGCATAAACAGAAACAAACCCCTGGAGAAAATAGGTAGCTGTTCATGGCTGGATAAGTGAGCACAAGATGGATTGCCTGTGAGCTTGAAGCAATAAGGATTGTTTTCTGTCTATTGGGGTTGTAATGCCTGGTAGGTTTTCAACTCAATGTAGGAGGGACCAGGCATGTAATTGTATGCCGAGAGCAAATAAGTATGTTAAATAAATGATCGCTTGCCAAAAAACAAACATTTGTAGCTGGACAGTGGTCTTTTATGGTCTTTATCTTCATATTGGCCGATGTTGAGGATGTCAACTCACAAACAAAAACCTCTTTACAGTGTCCACAAAGTCTGGCTGTAAATTACACATGTAATACCACAAATCCAGGACTTGCTATGAAGCAGAGCTCAGTGATGTAACTCTGCCTGAGTGCAGTGCTCAGGTTTAAGCCAGTACAAACTGACATTGAGTAGGTAGTGTAGGCATTGCCAAACGGCACAGCGGCTGTTGTGCTACATAGCAAGCATGATTGAGAAGTTGGAGGGGTAGAATTACTTACACAGGGACAGAAAATGCTGAAATATATAAGCAATTGTGAGAAATAAGCATGTAAGCATACAAAAACTACTTGCTGTGGTGTAAGATAAGACTGTTACTTAATTATGGTAATTAAGTTTCATTTTTGAATGCCTGTGCATTTCTTTATTATTTTCATTAATTTGACCCCACTTTCTACATAATATCTTCGTACATAAGTCAATCTAAGAGTTATTAGATAGGACAAAGGATAATTAATATTTCTGGTATATACAGTTATATCACATAACTGAATTTCTGTAAACATTACACATAATGCCATCATTTATGCTTAAATAAATATGTGGTATATAAATATCAAGTGGTAATTTGAATCATAAATTTATACTGCTGTCACATGACGTTACTGCTGCTGCTACTCGAATAAAGAATTTGAATTCATCTTTGATTACTACTGACGAGCATTTGTGAAGTTACAGTCATGTGACATTGGCTGCTAACCTTTGGTTGCATGTCCTGTTAGCATGGCTGTCAAGAGGAGGGTGTAATTGTGCCTGAAATACTTGTACAACCACCGATGAATTAAAAAGAAGGAATTATTTATAAATAAATAAATAAATAAAAAATAAATAATTATAAATAAATAAATAAATAAATAAATAAA
>JAOVVA010000026.1:16007951-16020654 GCA_028565275.1 Leiocassis micropogon | reverse complement strand
AACATTTTGTGTGACAAACATGCAAAAGAATAAGAAATCAGGAAGGGGGCAAATAGTTTTTCACACCACTGTATTATATGTATGAATATAATGCATTAGTGAAAGAGGAGTATCAGTACTGATCTTTAATTCTATAATCACATAAGGCTTCTCTCAACTATTATCAGGTTTTATTATTATACGATTACTTTGTTCTTCCTTCATGATGAAACAAAATGACAGTGTAAAACAGATGTGTCCTGAAAAGCTCTCCTTCACCATCCCAATGGGAGCATTTCAAGAAAGCAAAGTATTTATATGAAGACTAAGAAGAGAACGAGATAACAGATGGTGCTGACAGGATATCCTGCTCATTAACAAGATGCACTGGGCTTTGAGTTCCTGTTGTTGTCAAAAGTCCAACTGTTAGCTACTGCAACAGGAGCAGAATATGGTGGAATCTATAAACACAACCTAAGAAAAAAAGGTCAGGAGATCTGCTACAGTATATCTTCCATATGGAAACATATAGATGTTATTATGGGTCTAGTTAACAGTACTTGCAAGTAGCTCCACTTATATTGTGCATGTTTTGAAAAAAAAAATGCTATATGTCATTCAGATTATTTTAAACCAACAGTAAATTTGTTCAGTGAATTAATTGATTAGAGAGGAGTAAATGTAGCTGTCCTTCCATGAATGTTTAATTAATGTGTTCTTACAAAAAGCATCACCACATCAATGAGTATATGTCATGATACAAATCCCTGTGTAATTTGTTACTATAGAAAATGTACAGTATATAGGATATTTTATTGCGAGTGCAGAAATTAAATTTTTGGTTAATTGTACATATAATATATATTGCCTGGCCAATATTTAAGAGTAACATCTTTTCCATGACCACAGGATATTACTTCTGACATGTTATTTAAAAAATGAGTAGCTACTTAATGCATCAGTTAATTTAAAATAACTTGCCAGCTGCCAGCTAAAAATTATTACTCACTGTAGTAATTATCCAATTATCCCTTACCTATTGCTTAGTTAAATTCAGGTGGCGCTTTCTTGGCTGGGCAGTGTATAAAATCCATTCAATTAAATGCACCTAACCTTCACATTATTATGTACAGTCCAAAAGTCTCGAGCCATTTCTCATTCTCATTTCTCATTTCTTCATATCGATTTTAAATTAAATAATGTAAATAAAATAAATAAGTTTGACTGTGATAGGCTGCGAAGTGGCTAAAGATACAATTTCAAATTGAATGTAACAACCTCCGCAGCAACCTCATTTCCCCTCTCGTCTGTTCCAACCACTCATAATTCAGCATCAACAGGATACTAATCACCGGCCTGATCATCTGTCATCATCTGCACCTGTTTCTCACTGGTTCATGCCTTAAGTTAGATGTTTTTATGCTTGAATAATTCATAGGTCACTGAGTGGCTTAACATACAAAAACATTCCTATGAAACTGGTCAGAGATAAAAACTTGCCAAAAACATCCTTCAAGAGGCTAGGAGAACTATTCTTTAAGACTGCATTAAAAATACAAGAAGGTCTTTCTCTTTGGAAGCAAAATCTGAAGAAATGAGAGGTGGTTCAAGACTTTTGCAATGTACTGTATATATTTGCTCCTTTATGCAATTGTTTAAATCTGTAATGATGTGGCAGTGGCACAATTAATATAATCATGCAGAAACCAAAAAAAACATTGCCTGGTACCCCATTATCCCATTATGGTGTGAGATATGACACATGACTGACTGATGTACAGATAAATATAATAATAATAATAATAATAATAATAATAATAATAAATTTTTTTAACATTGCTAGAAAATTCTTGTGTCAAGCAAAATTTATAAGAATATTTATTTATGTTTTATCTAGAAAGTTAGGAAAGAAAAAAAAAAGACATTTTTCATTAGGGTTCCTAACATGTAACAAGTGCACACAAGATTGGTGCATTGACTTGAATGGAAACATAACCTTGATCGCTGGAGCATAACATGTCTCAAGCATTGAATTCAAGCATGTAAGAGTATTCCTGGTTGTTAACAATTACCACAGAAAATATGTGGTGTGGTAAGTGTGAATAACGTATCTGTGAAAGTGGAGCTTGTTGTCACAAATCTGGGAACTCATAATGCAGGACAGTCTCACACATATTACCCGCATAAGGTAAAGTAGAGGGCAGCATATTCCCAGAATGCATTTCACAGGGGTCAGTGTGTCTATTTTAGCAGCACAGCCAACAGGAGGACATGAATCCTACTTCACATTAACGAAAGTCAGGTTCAAGTTACAAGTCAGAGAGGGAGCGAGAGCAAGCGAGAGCTAGAGAGAGCGGTCGAAAACAGTTGTAAAATAGGATGTACATGATGTCCTTACTACCTGAAATAAACAAGTCATGAAACTGCATTATTAATTCATAACTTTCCATACGAGTAGTAGGAATGTATTATAAATAACCCTGTGCAGGAAGATATAAATCTAACCAGTAAAAAAAAAAAAATCATTATAAAGTCTAAATCTAGTTTGGTGTTAAAGTACTGTCTTTCTAATTAATTATATTATAACAGATACAAAACTAACAAGTGGAAATTAGATCCTAAATTAAAAAAAAAATTAAAATATTATTTTTGTATAAGAATTGGGTACCAATTATTGCCTTTCAATAGTTTCCACTTTTTCATAATGTAACCATTGTATTTTTAGACTTCAATCTTTCCTAAAAAAGATAAGTCCTATAATTACGGAATCATTTTAACTTAAATAACTGATTTTTTTGGAATGTAAAATGAGCAAGTCACTTCTCAAATCTTAAGAAAAAAAATCATCATATAGACTATATGTTCATATGTAAGATAAATAATAAGTTTAGTGGGCTTTACATAATAGTGGGTTCTAAAAGTCTTATCCTAATCATCATTTTCCATGTTTTACAAGGAACATTTCCTAGATTTAATATATACAAGAGACATGAAGATTTGAGTCTTGATTAAAGCAAAGACTTTATTCTCAGCTGTTGAAATGTGTAAGAAAACCAATGATTTATGCAACCACTAATTCAAACATATACTAAAATGACCCTGCCTACTGAAGTGTATACAATACACAAGAGCAGGGTCTTCTCACTTGCAGGCAGGTGGAGCTGGAGCGGAAGCCAAATAAATTACACGTGAGTTACATGTGGTGTGTCTAAAGAAGAGGGAGTCTACTCAGGTTCCTGTTGACAGCCGTTAAGCTGAACATACTCTGGATCAGCCTGCGGAAGAGATAGAAAAACAACCATGTGATCTGAATTCACTTACTGTGTTTTTTTGTTTTATTAGCCAATAGACATTATGATTGTGGGGTCACAGCTTTATGCTCACTGTCATGTAGGACACTATAGCTATGGCGCAATGTATTATTTAATCGTCAAATGACGAATAGGTAGCATTTTGTCTCGTTTTATATATTCATTTATTATTGTGCTGATCAATATTTGATTCCTTTTATGTTTATATTTTATTTTTGTTCTTACTTATTAGCAGGCTGTCCATAAAGTATACACAGTATGATATGCAGTGAAATACTTATACAACTACCCTGCCTAAAAAGAAGGAATTATTTCTCTCTGAGAAATAAATTGCACTAGAGTACAATTAAATAATAATAAAAAAATCTAATAGAGAAATAAGAATATGAAATAAAATAAAAATATATAAATATAAAGAAATTTAAGCTGCAAAATGTACTAAATTTACCAAAATAGTATTCAAAAAGAAGTGTCCATAGGGGGCAAGTGTATGGATTTAGATTTGTGTTATAAACTAAACAGAAGCACATAAATTGAAAGTGACTAAAACTTTTGCAAACAAAAACAAAAACCAAAAAACCTATGCTCAAATGAAAAAAAAATGCAATTAATTACATTATTATTATACATTTTCTTTCACTGATCAGTTTTTTTTTTATGCTGGGATTTTTGCTTTTGCTGCTCAGTTTATTAGTTTCATTCTTCATTTTTTCTCATTGGTCAACTGCTTTTTTGTGTATATTACAGGCCTATGTCCCCAGTGGGCATTTAAATGTTTAACTTTTAAAATTCTTCTAGCTTCTCCTTTCACAAATCTGCTTTCATCCAAGTGTATCAGGGCCTCACATTTACTTAGTCATGGGTAAAAGAAAGTACACCCTTTTTCATATCTGTGTTTTTTTTTTATCAGCGTGTACATCACAGCTGTGTGGTTCTCACCAACTACTGTACATATGCAAATAACCTCAAGTACCAACAAAACAGCACAACAAAATGTAATATTTTCACAAGAATTAACCCAACAATCAGAAATCAGAAATTTGTCCCTGATACATATACACACAAAATTGAAGGCGGACGCACCATCTTTTGCCAATTACTGTATAAGCCCTGTAACACATACCAGTCTAAAAAGGCCCCATTCACAATTCCGTGCATTTGAAAAATATGAATCACCTATTTTGTTTCTAACTTGTAGCTATTTGACAGATAAGCATTAGTCTCATTGATTTAGTGCCCACTTTATATGCTGAAAGTGCAGAGCAACGTGTTCACAGACCCATTTAAATTGTTAGATTGGGACCTAGTGGGCAAAAATGAAAATCAAGCTATAATAGAGGTCCATTGGGGCAGGAATTACATTTCTTGCATTTAAAATTTTATTATTTCTTGTAGGAGTATTTGGTACATTTACAATGAATTTAAATCATTATATAATATAACTGGACCAAGAAAGATAGCTTAACTAACAAAGTTACCAAATTAAAATGAATAAACTGTGTGCCAGCTGTAGACTCTGGAAGCCAGAGCTTCATGTCCCTCCAGCCATTTCTTAAAGCTGATGTCACTAAGCATAGGACAACCTATGACTTTACTCCATGCTATTGTTTTAGGGGAAGTTACATTGCTGAGGACTGCCAATTTGCTACAATGGATGACTCCACGCTGTGGGGGAAACCAGAGTATTCAGAGGAAACCCACCAAGCAGGGGGAGATTCAAACTCCCATCCCTGAAGCCATGTAAATGGGCTTACTGGTATTGCCAGAGCACAAAGACTATTCACTGCACCTTATTCTTTTTTAAGTGTGATGGCTTATAACACATACTGTATGTTGTGCATGTTGTATGTTGGTTGGTTTATGTGTCTTGATTGATTATTGTTGCTTCACTTACATGCACCTGATCCGATTCATCTACAATAAAAGATTGAGAGAATAAGAATAAATAAGGATTAGAAATGAAAAAAATGAATAATTAATTGTACAGCCCCACCCACCTTGCTGTTTTCAATCAAGTGTTGAGGAAATGGGTGTGGGGCATTTGCTTTGGCCTTGTTTTGCATTCGTTCCACACTAATGAGTGTGTGTGTAGCTAATCTATTTCCTTTCAGTTGCAGCCACTGCTGGATAATAAATCACCATTCCCTAAGCCATTATTGTGCTAACACTGTTGTGTTCCATGCACGTACCAAAAGAATTAGGACTTACACAACCTATTAATCACTAAAGGAAAAATACCCCTTAAGGGTTTATTTTTGTAAGTGAAACAATGGCAATGTGTTCTGCCTCAAAACGAGAGGAGTCTCAATGGTCAATTGTGAAAACAGGAAGTGGTCCCACTACCAGGACAGGAAATGACACCTGGTGCCTGCAGCATGCTTGAAAATGCTGAAACTATCCACAATTCTATCTTTTGATCAGTATAAACTGATTAGTCACTTTAAATTTTTTTTTAATTTGGGTGAAATTTAAACATTTGCTCTCACCTTGTGTGGTGTCCTGGAATTCACCTTTCACTATGTCTGTATCATGCATAACATGCCCTAATGAGACACAGATACAGGCAACATATAAGGGTTGGAAGGCATATTCGCATGCACATGAACCCACAAGTGCTCATTAAGCATTAACAGTTATATTTATATCCGAGTACATTTCCCAATTCATCATGATGCAATTGCAGCAGCTCACCTCCTCCATTGTCCACATTCTGTATGAGTGGCTTACCACCATGTTGAGGCTTCTCAGACTCTTCGTTGTCCTTCTCTTCATCAGATTCTACGGTATATACAGTTAGACCTTTCATCATTACATAAACACATTAGTCATATACAAATGCCACTAATATAACGACTAGGTTTTAGAGGAATAGCCTTGAACGAATTAATCACACTACCCAGGTAATACACAATACTGAGAAATAGAACAGTACTAAACTCATAGACCTCTTCACGTTCTGTTATTTACTTCTTTTTTTTAAAAGCAATTAGTGAAAGTTTATTGCTATTGCACTCATTTGTTCATGCTATTAAGGGGAAATAAATGGTAGGTATACATTTGCAGTCTAGAGATATCTTAATTTGTACCTGAGCTTGATACATGGTCGCTCCACACATTTCGGCCCATAATACCAGGAGTGGCTGTGAGAAACAAAAAGCATCGTCTTGTTATTAATTTCACCACTTTACTAAACTTAAATATGTATTTACTCATCCTGAACACGAATGTCAATGCAATATTAGACTTTCAATGATAACATTGAATTTATCTTTTTAGGTCAGAATGATTGTTCAACATACATCGTTCGCAGGAGAAAACCCCAAGAATTTGGCATGTGTTTTAATTTAATTGTTTTCTTATTTAAAAACGTCAATTTACATATACCATTTAGATTATTAATTCATTGATTAAAGTCCTAAAATATTTTTTTATTTGCTAAGCCCAAGGCCATTCAACTTTCTGTTAGTGATCTTGATGGACAACAGCTGGTCGATTCCCTCTGGCAACATTTAAAGCTTTTGTTTTATAGCAGTCATTGGAATGACCAACACACAGTACAGTGGAAGACTCCAAATAACTCAGTGCAGAGCTGAGAAAAGGCATGATATATAAATCAGGAATGTTTAAACATTCCAGTTTAAACAACTGTATTTTCCAAACTGTATTCCAAAAAACAAGCCCATGCTCCAAAATTTACACCTTCAAGCTTGACTACATTTTGCAGTTAACCACAGACACAAAGAAAAAAAAAAATCAGTGTTGGGAACATTTTGACCAGACATTTGTTTGAAGGAGTAAAGGCGAGGTATTCAACCTCAAGAACACTGTACCATCTGTTAAGCCTGGTGGTGGTAGCATCATGCTTTGAGGCTGTTTTATTGCTAGTGGAACTGGCACATTGCACAAGGAGTATGGACTAATTAAGAAAGAGGACTAAATAATATTCTTTAGCATAACCTCAAATTATCAGCTAGAAGGCTAAAATGTGGAGAAAATAGAATATTCCAAAAAGTCAGTGATCCCAAACACACAAAGCTGGTTGTGTAACGGATAAAGCAGGTTAAATTTAGCCTCAACCCTACCAAAAATTTGGAGACCATGCTTAAAAATCAGCTCAGTGCCAGCAACCCAAGAAGTATAATTGAACATGACCAGTTTTGCTAAAAACAGTGGTCAAATATCCAACTGGAATTCTGCCAGAATCTTGCTGATGGCCACCAGTGGCATGCTTTAAAGGTGAAAGGCAAAGGGACATTCAACCAAATATTATCTGTGCTGTATGTATATTTTAAACCTCTGAAATTATAATTTTGTCCCTCATATATTTCAGAAAACCCAACATAATTTAAAACTGCATTCAGCATGGATTACACATGTGTGGCTGCTGAACACAGAGTACGAGAGTGAGACTGCCTGTTCCAGTTGAGAATATGTGGTGCATTATGAATTACAAAATATGGCAACAAAGACTCCATACAATTGTGCAGCTGAAGACCTGCATATAAAAGAATGGGGGAACTGGGGTTGTAACTGGGGTTGTACAGGAAATCAGCCAAACTTGTAATTCTGGCAGGTAATTTAGGTGCAATTTGGCCTATGAAAACATTTAGGTACAACGTGTTACTAAAATAATGATAAACTTGGACTGTTATGAGTTAAACAACATTTTTTGCAACAAAAAAAGCAACAACAGTGTTCAGTAGACTCTTTGTGTATTAATGTAACATGAAAGTTACCATTACCTGTAGTATTGTCCTCAATGTCAAGAGTCAGACTCACCCTCATGGGATCGTCAGACTTAGTCCTTGCAGGCTTTCTAAAAAGGGAAAGAGTGAGGATTCATTAATGCAGTTAAAATCATATTATATTAATTCATCTGAAATGAGCTAAACCATCAACCGGGAAACACCTACACAGACAACTCAACTGCTCTTTTTCTTTTCTGTGGAGTATGTGCTTTCTTGAGGAAAATGATGAGAATGATGACAATGAGCACCAAAAGTAATATACAGGACACACCAACTAGAGCCTTCTTCCAGTTTGCCAAGTTCACTGTAAAGGAAATGTAAAACATGCATTAATGGAGCCTATCCCAGGACACCAGGGCGGGGTACACCCTGGACATGGTGCCAATCCATCTCAGGGCACACACACATACACACACTACAGACAATTTGGGAACGCCAGTTAGCCTAATCTGCATATCTTTGGACTATGGGAGGAAACCCTGAGGAAACCCACCAAGAACGGGAAGAACATGCAAACTCCATGCACACAGAGACGGGAATTGAGCCTGGCAGGGAATTGAACCCTGACTCTGGAGGTACAAGGCGACAGTGCTAACCACTACACCACTGTGCCGCCTCTTATGATATGTTAATTTATTTAAAAAAAAGAAAGACTGAAATATCCCATTTACATAAGTATTCATATTCTTTCTTTTTTTAATGACATTTGCAGTTGAGCTCTGACACATCCTACTCCTATCAATGGCCTTTGAGATGCTTCTACAACTTGACTGAATTCTACCTGTGCCTTATGATAACAAAATGTGGAAAACTTTAAAGGGTTTGAAAACTTTCCGTCAGCACTGTGTATTCTGGCCTTATGCCAATGTTCCTGGAGAATCTTTGGATAGACAGTGACCCTAAACAGAAAAATGAAGACGGGTGAATGAATGAATGAACGAATGAACAAACAAATAAATGTGTAGATATTTATGGTGTTTAATTATTATTATTATTATTATGTTTAATTATTAATTATTATTATCATTTTTGTCTTGATAGTATATTTCTCCATAAAAAGCACTAGATTATATTAATTATATAAAAATGAACATAATAATATGTTAGGTTCATATAAAACATCTGCTCTACACCCCATCTAAGTGAATGAATTAGTATTCAGTGGTATTTAGAATCACTGCTTTAGTTTTTAATGGCCACAGTTATAAAAATGTTTAGTTTTGGTTTCATGTTACCAAGCTTAAAACACCATTTCAAAGGTAGGTTTGTTAATACATAATTAGGAATATCATGCAATTTCGCACCCAGGTTAATACTATCATTAATATTAATTTAACTACAGCATTGTTCAATTCAATTGGGTCAGAAGGTGTTGATTAATCTTTTTAACAGGAGATCTGAAAGTAGTTCTGCTTGCTACTTGTCCTGTAAACGTACAGTAACAACCTGTATGGCTTATGTTCTACAGGATAATTTTGGATGAAGTCCCCGTGGTCAGTGTTTTTAACAGATTTTCCTTGACATCTTTAAGCATTGGTGTGTTTAGGATAAATGGTTTGGTTTTTGTTTACTTAAAGATATAAAAAAGAGACTGATGAGGGGAAAAATGTATAGCTGTTGTGATGTAAGTAATAAAAGATATTTTAAAGAATATGAAATGAAACAATAATTAAATAAAGTAATGAATAAATAATTGTGAGTTGCAGACTGCAGTGGTGTTAGAGGAATAAAATCTTTTGGGTTGAGCTGTCATTGAAGAAATAATTAACTTTTTCACACCTGCCCAGTGTTGTTTTATACCTTTACATTAATAATATAATATAAAATGGGTGAAATATGACCTCTGATGGTGACCTGAAGGCTGCTCTTTGTCTCATTTGCATCATTGGAAGCGTGGCAGTAGTATCTTCCTTCATCTTCACGGGTTATGGACTTGATGATGTAAACTCCGTGTTTTTTGCTAATCTTTGTGGTGTCCAGTGGCTTTGCAACTCCACTGCGGTACCAAGTGAAGGTAATCGGGAATGTTCCTTGCTGTACACTGCAGGCGAGACTGAGTTTCACACCTTCGGTCACCATGTAGCCCTTAGTGTCAAGAGTCAAGTCTGGTTTGGACACAGTTTCTAGTGGGTATAAGAAAAAGAGAGAAGTGTGTGATGAAGAACTGAAACAAACACAAACCAAACTATTCTTATTACTTATTCTTATTTTAATATATTTCTTTAGTTGCATTAACTTTTATGTTGCTAGGTTTATAATGGTTAGAGGGAAAGGACATGGAAATTACAGTAATGCGGAGTTTGTAATAATAACAATAATAATAATAAAAAACCCTCCTTGCTTTTCATTATATTTCCTAAAAAAAACCCCATGTATTTTAGTGCCTTGACAGTGTGCATTTACTTTAACTTCAAATATCTGTATCTGCACCTGTATTCAGATAAAATATTAAGTGAGTGTGGCTTAAACCTGAAACTTTTTTTTAAAAGGAAAAATCTAATTTACTGAAAAGCCCTGACCAGGCCGTTACTGAAGATGAATAAAAAATATTGTTAAGGCATTGGATGTAGTAAGTCAGACTCAGACCCACAAGAAAGTGAAATCCTCATGTTCCTGCATTTTTTATGCTTTCTTTTTTTTTCTTGCTTTAACTGCTTCCATCTGCATTTATATCCTTTTCAAACACATTATTACTTCAAATAACTAGCATCATTTTACTATCCAAAATGATGCTTAGACTTGCTTTTGCATGACTTTGAATCATTAAATCATTACCTATGACTGGTTCATTGAGAAATGAACTAGATTTTTTGTAGCGTCCCCCTGCGTTCTCAGCTATGCAGCTGAAGCTGTGGCTCTCATTTTTGTAACTAATAGAGGTGATGTTGAATACAGCACTACGATCAGGACCAGTCACTGTAATTCTTTTCATTTCCTCTTGGAACTTCAGTAAGGTGAAGGTGATAGGAAACGCTCCATATTGACTCTCACACTGGAGCTGAAACTGCTGTCCTATGATTATCTTTCCTTTCTTGCGAATGACTGGAGCTGAAACAGGAACTGGGAGAGCAGACAAAAAGAATGAAGATAAACAAAATAAGGAAAATGCATATGCAGTAATGGGAAAAATATTTATTCATCAGCACAGGTGATAAAACGAATGTGGTCATCACCAACTTCTATAAACAAACAATTAACATCACTGGAAGGAAAGAAGGAAGAAAGGAAAGAAAGAAAGAAATCATGTAACAGTTTTCCCCTTATAAGTAAACCTACATTCAGAAACCAGGTGTGAAATTAAGATAATAATTAAGAGCATAGACAATAATTAAGAGCATAATTAGCAGCCATGTGTTACTAAATAAATGCGTTAATCATGAAGAATGGACATCCGCCATGATCAGAGAAGCAACTTTTCTGCTCATGAATCTTGAGAAGGTTATATGCCCCTCTCCAAACAATTTGAAGTTCACCTTTCAGCAGTGTGAAGGATTTTTTACAAATGTAGAGCCTTTAAGACATTAGCGAATCTTTACAGAAGTGGGCACCACAGCAAATTTTTTAATTTGAATATAAGTTTAGATCATTAATGCTTAGAGATATAAGGCAAAACCACAGGCGCTACATCCTTTGACCTACAGACCTCTGTCAACATTAAATGTTCATGTTTATCAAAGCAGATAAAAAAAAAGCAATTATGAACAACTATGACTTTCGGGGAAAGATGGCTAAAGAAAATTCGCTTATCTCAAAAACCACCACCACCACCAGCACCACAACCACCAACACCAACACCACAGTAGCTTAGGTTGGGAGTTACAGTAAGGTTTACTGCAGGAAGGTCCACTATTTTATCCATAGCTAAAACTGTGTTATCTTACATACACTATGTATTTATTTATTTGTTTGTTTGTTTGTTTGTTTGTTTGTTTGCTTGTATTGCATTGCTACTTTAATTTTGTATTGACCTGCTTCTGTAAGTGACATCATGTCTGGCACAACAATGCATAACCAGAAAAATATAAAGTGTGGGATAAAAGAAAACCTGTGGCTGGATGAACGAAGAAAGAAAGATGAAAGAAGAGATCAATCCTTGTAAAAATGTTTTACTGTACATTACAGTTCTCTGCAGTAACATAATTTCATAACTACTAAACCACAGTTTATATGATGCAGTACTATTTTATTGTATTTGCTTCAGTTTTTATAGTCTATTGGTTTTCATTTGCTTTGTTACAAATTTCAGATGAATATGTAGAAGTTGCAACTTTGTTTTCTTTTGTTGTACATTATTGTTTGCAGCACACTAAACATTTTCAATATACCCATTTGCTGAAAGATGCGCTGAAACCCTGTAAATCCTTTTCTATCAATATCACAAAAAAAAGACAACCATGGTTTATACAGTGGTTGTGCAACTGTAAGAACATATTGGTGCCACTGACAAACAGGGTGACAAAAATATTACCTTTGCCAAAATACCTGAGTGTTGTGAGGGTTTTCTGGAAAATGTTTTGAGAATTATATAACAAGTTTTTAACAGTTCATCTTTCAGTAAATATTTAAAAGAAATATTTTAAATGCTTCTGAGTGGCGCAGTGGTAAAGCGCTCGCCCTATCATCCGGAGATCGCTGGTTCGAACCCCGGGTGATGCTGTAACCTCT
>JAOVVA010000026.1:15988321-16001333 GCA_028565275.1 Leiocassis micropogon | reverse complement strand
AGCATGGGGGGGGGGGGGGGGGCTATGAATAATCAAGGAAAGGAAAAAGCCCAAGAATGAAAATATCATTTGGGGAAAGAGGTACAGCTAGAACAAAAAGTAAAAGTAAGGGTAATAAAAAAGACTAAAGTGATGTTTAAATCACTCTGGGGACAGCGGATGCAATAAAGCAATAAACTCTCAGACATTACCACAAAGCATTTTTCAGAGGGTAATGTAATTTAAAGGAACAACCCAAAGCCTGGCAATCAATCATTGTATTCATTCACAGAGTAAAAAAACAAACACCCTGGTTTTAAATTGATTATTGATTCAATGACTAAATCCTCTTTAGGATTAATGAACTTGCACTAAGTCAAACTGTACTGCCATTATGAACATAGCATGCTCCAGACAAACTGCTGTCAGGTAAATAATTTGGTACAGTTATTTCACATAATTTCACTTTGGGGGTGTAGTCATGTTATGCAAATAACTGTGTGAAATGCCATGAAGAGTGTCACATGGGACTAGAAATGTGTGCAGAAGTATTTAATCATGAAGAAAATGCTGTGACAGGAATGATAAGTTATCCCAGGGGAAGGAAATTTCATCACAGTAATGTCACCTGTGTTCAATCTGCACACATTCGGCCCTCAGACTTACATTTCGCAAGGCAGGGGATTAATTTTTAAATCTCAGCTTTGCCACGTCAATCTGAATGCAGGAATCACAGATATGACAATTCTGCATGGTGATAAGCCCTGGGATTTATGACCCATCATGCATAGGGGCCATAAACATTTTAGAAACAGAGTTAAAAATCCACAGATTAAAAACAATAATTAAAAAAATACAAATGTCTTACAAATATCCTACAATACTTTAAAAAGCTTTAAAGTTCCCATATTTGACTATTTCTTTAAAAAGCTAACGTAGGTGTATATAAGTGTGTATGCTAGTGCTCCTGCTGAATCGGTGCCCAGATAATGCATTTTTTTCATACTTTAAACTCCCTTTATCTTACTCCTCCTCCAAAACCACTGTTTCAGTGTCAAATGAGTTACTGCTCAGTAAACAGCAGAGCTAAGCAACAAGCAAGGGGAGGGGATCATCTTATATGAGGTCACAATGGGGAAAATCTAAATAGCTTGTTCAAACCCTGGATAAGACTGTACCAAAATTTGGAAAAGGACACAAAGTGAGGAATGTTGTTTCTCATGTTTAGGTTTCTATACACCCTGGAGGCCCATCTGAATGTCTAAAAATTACTAAAATGTAAATTTTACAAAATAGATGCACTTTAATGATAAAAATGTCATGTCACTGTCATATAATTGGAATGTACAGTATCTCACTCACTAACTCACTTACTCACTCACTCACACACTCACGTGATCTCAAAAAAAAAAAAAATTTTTTACAAGAAATAATAACGAGAAATAGAAAAATAGAAAAGAGGCAATAAATAAATAAATATCTTAACTATAAGAAAGTTGAACAAAATATACAAGTTTTCAAAATATATAAGAAATATAAACCTATCTGTACAGACAAAAATGAATTTAAATGCAAATAATACGTGGAATGAATGAAAAATGTCTGAAGTGTGCAATTGTCCTGAAGTGTGCAATTGAGCATTGTTTGTGCAAATGTGCAATATGTGTGCAAGTGTGCTATGTCCATGATTGTCCGGTCTACAGTGCGTAGGGGTGTGTGCACAGATGAATAATGTATAAAGCGTCTATACCGCTTTATCCTGTATTCAGGGTCGCGGGGGGCCTGGAGCCTATACCAGGAGACTTAGGGCATGAGGTGAATTACACCCTGGACAGGGTACCAATCCATTGGGAGGCACACACATACATACATTCACACACTCATTTACACACTATGGGCAATTTAAGAACGCCAATTAGCCTAATCTACATGACTTTGGACTGTGGGAGGAAACCCACCAAGCATGGGGAGAACATGCAAACTCCATGCACACAGAGACAGGAATCGGACCTGGACCCTGGAGGTGGAATTTATCTATGGTAAATAAATGTACTATTTCAAATAATTTGTCAGATACAATATGTCAAATGATGTGTGATTCGGTTACAACTTTTTTTTTCTTGGGCTTTATTCCTTTATTCTAGGTGTTACCACATGGGCTAAATTGATTTGCAAGATCTTTCATGGCTTTTATGAATGTTTCTCTTAACCCAATTTCAATAAATTTAGCTTGGAACCAGGTGAGTGGCCAAAACCCTGATCCTCCCATAAGCATCCCGGAACCTCAATCATCTGAGCCACTACTGCTACTGATTAGTTTACAGCTTGTCAGTAAAATATTGAACTTTCAATCCTGTATTAAACCAATAATTAGAGTGTAATAAAACCACATCGAGGTATTTTGATTTTGTCTCATTTTGAAGCACTAATAGTTACCTAATTAGATGGCATCAGTTAATTGGTCAGCCAACGATTCTTTATCATGTTTTTGACAATTTAATTTTGTATTGTTATAGTAATACTTGGGTAAAGCCTTGTTTTTTTTTTAAACCACTGGTATTTCTTGAACATTTAATGGAGTGTGAGTGCTGTGTTTGAGTCTTAAAGTAGTCGAACAATTCCTTGCTCCTCCACAAACACTTTCATGTAGAAACATGGGCAGCACCAGGAGGCATGGGGGTGCTGTAGCTACACTTTGAATAGCCATAGTACCCTCTAACACACCCAATAAATGTAGTTTATTTAGAATTGTTTTTATTTTAAATGTGTAAATTTTATAAAAAAAAAAATATATGAATACATTAATAAAACAAATTTATAATTTTTTTTAGCATAAAGGTGATCTGATTTAACCAATGGGAAGAGCATGTGCTGAACTTTTTTTCCATTCTCTTCTTAATTCTTTTACATTTTTGTAGCTTGTTGTTGGCAATGAAGAGTGCATGATTTTTCTTCTCTGTTGCCTGTTATGAATTTCTTGGTTGAGACACACATTCTGATGCTTTATAGTTATCTCTATGAGATGCTCAGGCATATAATATTAGGCCTATGGGATGGAATACTGTTGACTCTTTAGTCAAGCTGCTTGTTAACTGTGAGCATGAGTTTGTGATTTCTGAGAAGTTTGTGAAGGCATAATTGTGTGAATTTAAATTCAAAGGTGTTTGTGTAAGTACTGTAGACTGACTTGTAAACCTTGCATCTATATTCCATGAGCTGAATATTCTGTCTTGTGTTCAGCGCAGAATGGCAATGTAACCATTACAGAGTGGGTATCATGTATGTATTTGCATGTGTATGTACATGGGCAAAATAATTATTTGATCCCATGTAGATTTAATAAGTTTGCCCACTTACTAAGAAATTATGGGTCTATATCTTTTTTTTCTATAGATTTATTTTAAACAGTTTAGCACAGAGATGAAAACATCATGTTTGGGGACCTCTGCTGTATTGTAAAATCGTGGATGAGAACCTCCTGATGATGGGTCCTGGATGGGTCTTTCAGCATAGCAATGACCCAAAACATACCACAAGGCAACAAAGGAGTGGCTCAAGAAGAAGCATTTTAAGGTCATGGAGTGGCCTAGCCAGTTTCCAGACCTTAATCCTATACTTCCGAAACTTCGAGTTGTCAAACCTTAAAGATTTAGAGAAGATCTGTAAAAAAGAATGGATGAAAATCCCTCCTGAGATGTGTGCAAACCTGGTAAACCAACTACAACAAACATCTTGCCTCTATGCTTGTAGCAAGGGTTTCTCCACAGGTACTAAGTCATGTTTTGCTTGGGGATCAAATACTTATTTTCTTTTTTGAAATGCAAATCAATTAACTAATGTGTTTTTTTTCTTTTTCTTTTGCACAATATGTATTTTTCAACATCTTTTTGTAATGCATGTCTTGTGGCCTGAATTGCTTTAAACAAACAAACAAATAAATAAATAAATTTCTTGTTTGAGAATGGCTCCTTATTTGCTGGTATTCCTGCATCATGACATGCACCATTGCCTTTATATATGCATCATGACATATGAAAAAATATATATATTTTACCATTTGTGAATTAGTGATTGACTGATAATCAATATCCCTCAGTGAATTGTATGTGTTTGCTTATTTATTCAAAGTTTTTTTTCAAACATTACTGAAGTTAGTAAATTGTTTTAGTTCAACTGTTTGTTCATTTTATTTTCAATTTTATGACTATATTTCCCAGTTACTTTTGAGGAAGAAGAAATGCCTGGCACTCTTCTTTTCAATTTAAAACACAATTTTACTTCCCAAACCAGCCCTTGTTTATGCATTAGACTCTTTATAGCATATTTTCCTCCAGCAAGTAAACAGCAGACACCCACAGTTTCTTGCAAAGATGCTTGAGTGCACATTAGCTCATACATGCATTTCCCAGAAGAGAAAGCTCCATCCCTTTCCTACCTATGCATGCAATAGAGTAAGAGAATGAATTTCATTTAAAGTGGGTAACACATTAAGTCTGTTTTCGTTTGCTTGTTGTTGAAGCAAATAATTGAAACACTTATTGTGCTTTATGCATAATGGCTTTTTCACCATTAAAAAGCATACACTTAAAATAATCCTTTCATTGTCCTTCTAAATCGTATTACTGTATATGGTACTAAATATTATTGCTTTCTTTTGCTTTCCCTGTAGTCCAAAAAAAAAACAACTACTACCTACTGTCTCAAGGTATGTCAGTGAGGAAAAGCTACTTCACTCTATTTCAAAATTCCATTGATTCTTTCTGTTTTACTTGCACACAGCCAGACACATAATCTTTCATTAATCTCCTTGACTATTCTCCTAGCTCTTGATCCACCATGACTCTGATCAGGATAAAGCAGCTACTGAAGAGGAATGATGAATTCTTCCAAACACTCTAAACTCTTGAACCTAAGCAAAGCAATTCCAGATGCTTGTGACTGTCTACAATGTATCTGATTTACAAAAAAAGTCAACACAGGAAGGAGTTATAATAGCCTATCCACTTTTTCTCTTAATTATAATGTTCTTTTGTTGAGCCACTTTTAGATTAGATTTTTAGATTAAAGTTTATGCATTGTAATCAGCTTTTTCCCCCTCTATAAAACTATATTATTTGGCACCCAGTTTCATAGATGCAGCCTGACAGAATGTTTAGTATTGTTAAGAGATGCTTGGTTAACTTACTTGAAAAAGAAAATAAAGGTTGTGCCTTGTTGTACTCTCAGTTTAAATTCTGTCAGCCGAATTGGCATTTACCTGAAACACCAGGGAGAGCTTGTGTTATAAATAACCTCCAGACACTTAGAGTTTCTGTGAGAGAGTTCTGGGCAATATTAATCGGAAAGAAAAAAAAAATTAATTATGATTTGGCTTTAAATTAAAATTTAAGAATTTTTAAAGTTTAAGTTTTGTTTTATTCACTTAGGCTACCTTTCTAAAAATGCACTGTTTTTCTTTTCTTTTCTGCAGGTGATGCTCAACTGGTCTCAGTGCCTTCAACTACAGAAAATCAAATATTAAATCCTCTGCTTGTAATGCAGACCAGTTACTAAGGGACAGTATGATCTGTATGACCTCAGTAGCAGGAGCATTCTCGCATCAACTTTAAATGTATTTTGGATTTTAAATAAAGCAAAGAATAAAACATGAACCAGTATCTTAAAAACAGGCCCCGGGTTTTGACGTGTATACAACCAAATGTAGAAAGCTTAAGGACTAAAAAAAATATGGATGCACTTTCCATCAAGTGATTTTCATATCATATAGCACTGTTAAAATATGCACATGCATTATATATGTAGGATGTAGCTGTGAGGGTTTACAAACAGGGAATTAGTGCAGAAAAGGTTATTTATAAGATTTCATGCCACCTACCCAAATATTTACCAGCAACAATGAATAAAATCAGTTTTATTAATGTGAAAGGCATTTCTTTTCTTTTTTTTCTATCTCCTCTGCACTCATAAATTCTCACCTTGCAGGAGAAACACCAACACAGTCAACGCATTAGGAGGATTGCAATGACTCATGAATGATACACCACATCTAACCCACTCACATGATATTTAGAAATGAGCCAAGAGGGTTAATATATATCTAGCCTCACTAATAATATACTAACAATATACTAACCTCCACCTTGACCAGACACATGATCTCTCTTTTTTTAATGGCATTGAGACCAGCAGACCTAAGGGGGAAGCAGTAATATTACATACTGTAAATAATGGTAAAAACTACACGCTTTTTATTCAAGTTATCTAGCTTAGCAGGCTAGGTAGATAAAATATCCTCTTTACATGAATATCATAATTAGACTATTCATTCTAAATACCATTCAATCTGGTACCAATTTAAAGCAGTAATAATCCCTGACAAAGCCATTAGGGCTTAAGTAGTGCGCAAGGCAAATGTCATATAGCTTTGTATAAGCGGAATTTGCCTGATAAATATATAGTGTTGTGGGAAGCCTTTGCAGATGAAATTTTGGCATGCTTTGAATCAAATGGCATATATCACATTATTAGAAATTACTATAAATCGGGATTGATGGCCTGTGTAAATCGAGGTGTTTTCAGTAACTGGCATGATGCACAGTAGGTATTTGGGAATTCAGAATTATAGAGCAAAAAACCCACAGGCGAATGTAAAATCCAGTGAAAACAACACTAGCACAAAGGAAACACTAGAAGAAAGAAATAAGCAAACTGATTTGCAATATGTAGTTCAAACCCTTCAAAGACTCACAATATGCAGCGCTAGTCAAAAGTTTGGACTGCACTTAAAAAAATTAAATTTTTTCACATTCCAGAACAATACTGGAGATTTCAAAACTATGAAAATAACATAGTTATTAAGACATAAATAACATAGTTATATACATGGACAATTAAGTATACTTAAACAACAACAACAACAACAGTCAGTTGACACAAAGGTCAACTGGAATAGTTCTTGCACAAACAGTATTGTCAAGTGCATGTGCAAAACCTATCAAGCACCATGATGAAACTGGCTCTCATGTAGACCATCCCAGGAAAGCAAAACCAAAACTTACCTCTGCTGCAGAGGAGAAGTTCATTTAGAGTCACCAGCCTCAAAAACCAATTATCAGCACCTCAGATTAGAGCCGTTATGAAGGTTTTACAGAGAATAAGTTGCAGACAATGACTGTTCAACACCTGAATTGTTCATGGAGATGCCTTCAGCATTGTTTTTCCAATGTAAAAAAAAAAAAAGAAGGTGTGTCCAAACTTTAATCCTTAAAATTGGACCAAGCTGAAATGCAAGAACTTGTGCTTTAGTGTAAGGCCTTGTTCAGACTGCAGGCAAATCCAATTTGTTTTACAAACCTGTTTTTTAAGTGATTGTCGACACTGTTATTTAGAAGTGATTTGGCTCTGTTCAGACTGGCAGCACAAATCTGACACATTGTAGACCTAACTGCATTGGTTGCTGTGGTAACGGTGCCAGAGGCTTGCATGGATCACGATATTTCCTCACATATTACCCTGTTTCTGTACATTTACTCTGGCTTTGCCTGTACTGATGCATCCCCCCAAAGTGCTATTAGACATTTCACTTCAAGTCCTGTCCACAGACTATTTTCATACTGTGGTTAAGCCAGCTGCTCGTCCTGAAAACACGGTTAATTTAGCAGCATGGAAAATTCTAAGCTGTGACTTTTAAATACTTAGCAGTAATAGTTACTGTATAGCATAGCAACATAACTTTCTACAAATTTTGAAGAACAGCTGGCTTAAGTGCAGTATTTCCATCTCCATTTCCTCCGTCATCTCCAAGCTTGTTTTTCAACAAGGGATCCACGTGTATTCATGGTGATTGTTCGGACTGGAACTTCTTTATCTCATTGCGAGTGGGGTAAAGGACAGATTGAAATCTGATTTGACTGAGTAGAGCTTCCAGACTGAGACACTACTGTAAGACTACACTATTGTAATTTGGTGCCAGTCTGGATATGCCAAAAATCAGATTTGGGCTTGGAGTCTGAACATGGTCTAATACATGGCATCTCTCTAAAATGTTAGTTATTAAAAATTTCTTACATTTTAGTATGCAAAGATTCCCTTCTATCCATATTCTTTACAGGCACACAGTGTAGCCTTGGTGTTTATTACCCATAATGCACACTGATTACGAAAATAGCCTGAAAGCAGCAATTTGGTGCAACAATCGAATTGCACTTGAGGTCACATGCTCTTTAAATTTGTTGATTAATGTAGAATCCAAATGAGCAGATCTGGTACATTGTCCTCCTGCATGCAGTTTTTTTTTCAACTTTTTACATTATTATTAAGCCCACACAATAAATGAAGCTTTCTTATTCACATTCAGTTCACTGTTTGGTCAAAAAGAAAGTACTAAAGATACTCTCTTTGTTGTCTTAGTGACATTTATAGAAATTGTTTGGACAGGTTTCTGCCATGAACTAAAATATATAAACGTTTTTTAACCAAATAAACTACTGTATATGGCCAAAGGTGTGTGGACACTTGACTAGTACACTCATTTGTGGGACTTCACAAATTATTGCAAATAGAAAACACATGCGTAGTGGTTAGCACTGTCTCCTTGCACCTCCAGGGTCCGGGTTCGATTCCCGGCCAGGCTCGATTCCCCTCTCTATGCGTATGGAGTTTGCATGCTCTCCCCAGGCTTGGTGGGTTTCCTCCAGGTACTCCGGTTTTCCTCCCACAGTCCAAAGATATGCAGGTTAGACTAATTGATGTTTCCAAATTGACCGCAGTGTGTGAATGAATGTGTGAGTGTGTGTATGTGTGTGTGCCCTGCGATGGATTGGCACCCTGTCCAGGGTGTACCCTGCCTCGTGCCCTACGCCTCCTGGGATAGGCTCCAGGTCCCCCGCGACCCTGTATACAGGATTAAGCGGTATAGAAAATGAGTGAGAGTGAGTGAGAAAACACATGCAATTTCTCATCACTGCAGTTAAAGGGCCCAAACATTGTTCTGCAAGCAAACGCCCTATGCGCACAAAGAAAGGTCCATTAAGACCTGGTTTATCAAGGAAGTGGAATGTGGAAGAACATGAGTGAAGAATGTGGAATGGGGATTCCAACATGTGGAAGAACCTTGACCTCAATCCACCTGACCACCTTTGGGTTGAATCAGAATGCCTAAATGCCACGATTTTCGATCACAACATTAGTGCCTGACTACCTAAAATCTGAAATTAGATGTTTAAAAAGAAAATACTGTTTGACTGTTATGGGTAGGTGTATGCAAGACATTTTGCCATGCAGTGCACACTTTCAAGAAACGTCAATAAGTCAATATAAGAAATATCGGCCTGTCTTTCATTTTTATGGACATATTTGCACTTTCCCTATCAAAGCCTCTTTAAATCTTAGTCTCCTGTAAAAGAGATTTTGCACATTTACACAGTCGAAATGTAGAAACTAATCTTCAATACAATATTGCCATTTTTTGAATACTGTAGGTTTTTGCAAGAGGTTTTGCATTATGCAAGCATAGGAGTGGGTACTAAAAGGAAATTTTTGCATATGTAGAAACGGACCTCCGTTACCAGAGCTTCTTGGGTGAATGAATGACTACAGAAATAAATATTTTAAACTGCATGTGGGAATGCATGTGAAATCATTCTAGCTATTGAGCTGTTTTATAGTGTGGGTAGGGAATATCAACATCAAAGGTTTGAACTGCAATTTGTTTGCAATTCTGAAGAAGAGATCAGAGATGGGGATACTATTCAATACTGGATGTCAAGAAGACAGGAAAAATAGTTTTAATGTCATGAAGGCTGAGACAGGGGTGGATTTTGGTGACTACAAGAATGAAAAGGGTATTTGTTAATGTTATAGAGTCAATATGAGGCAGGAAAGAAAGTAGGGTGAGGAATAACTTGCATATTTCACAAGAAGCACGTAGAAAGACTGATGCCATCCACTTAAAGATACAGAACATTTCGAAAATGAAGCTTTGAACGAGAAAATACATAATATTTGTTTGCTTTCGAGTGATGCAAGTGGAAAAGGACAGGAAGGTTTCATGCTAAGGTGGTACTGAATCAGTGACTACAGTTAATGGCACCAAGAAAAGGAATAAGAATTGATCCATGTGGAACATCTTGTGCATCAGGAAATATGACTGTGCGATATATTTTTAAGTGCAAAATGATGCTAAGATATCTTACATCAAAAACTGTAGATGTTTTTATTGTACCCTTGGAAACAGACTGACAAAAAAGATGATTTAGCTGTTTTATTAACAAAAGATGCAACTGTAACTAACAGATAAACATAATAAATCAACTAGAATGAAAGGCTGAAATAAAACAGAACCAGGATGAAAAAAAAAAAGCCATCAGGAAAGTTACAAACAGAAACAGCAAGTAAAAACAGGCAACATGAATATCAAAAGAGTGAGCTGAACAATAAAAAATGTGGACATCAGAACTGGTACAGCCAAGAGCATTTTGAACTTCCAGCTGCATAACACACAGTATGACTGCAGATCAATCCCTGCTATCTGTTATCACCCAAATGAGAATCCCTGTAGAGTCTGGTTCCTCTCAAGGTTTCTTCCTATTCGCCACCTCAGGGAGGTTTTTCTTGCCACTGTCGCCCTCGGCTTGCTCATCAGGGACAATCTAATCGTTTTGATTCATACACATTCACATCTCATACAAACTTCCATAATTTTCTATTGATTCTGTAACGCTGCTTTGTGACAATGACAACTGTTATAAGCGCTATACAAATAAAATTGAATTGAATTGAATATAGCAGACATGGTGAGTCTTTCAAAGAACATTATTGTTGCTGTTGCTTCTATAACTCATGTGAGGCTCAATCACTTTTGATGCTCATGTGTCAATCAGTTCATAGGTTGATTAAAAAGTAATACTTTTCAGGTAGTGTGCAAGCAAAATCATTTGTTCAGCACAACCAACTTACTGGCAACTATGTAAGTAAGAAGCATGTAATTTTTGTTTATTCATACCTGATCTCCAGAGGGCTGATGGCCAAATGATAAGGGTTTATGTAGTTTATATTAATTTTATATATAGTTTATAGTTAAAAATAGTTAGTTATATTTATTCTAATAAATATGCATATATCACTAAAAAATGCCTACTGTAAATCAAGTCAATATACCTCCTTTCTCCCTTTTAATAATCTAAAGCATGGGGGGTGACTGGGGAAATTCTAAAAGAATCATAGTGTTTACTTTCCAAATATCCACCATTTCTCAAATTTTTCTTTTTGTTCTCAGAGGATAATAATTTCCATTTATGTTATTCTTCCTCCCTCCACTTTTGCAAACTGTTTTATTGCCTATATGACTAACCTTGCCAAACACATCGCATTTACAATATGATATCCTGGATACAGATGACTCATGCTAGTTTACTGTATCTAATAAGCCATGCATCTCTATACATGTCTCCAATACTGTTAAATAATTCTGGAGCAAGTCTATAACAATTCTGTACTAGACAAATTTTTATTTGCTTAACACATTTGGGCTAAATGTAATTTACAATGAAACTATGATATATTACATAGCACATACATAAAAAAGCAATTTCTTTTTTTACTAATCTTTGGTCAGACTCATTCTTCTTTCCTGTATACTCTTTTTAGGTGCATTTGGGGGTTACATTTATGACAATTTAATTATACGCAGGTATGTTACAATTGTATGAGTGTCTATAATATAAGTAAATATTGTCTGTGAAGAGAAAAATGGAGCAGCACAGATCTTCCCAAAGCCTAGTCTACATACTGCATGGTAATCAGAGCTCAGGATCACTGGACCTGTGAAGTGACAATGATATCTATGTGTGATAAACTGGTGTTTCTTTTTTTTCTTTTTTTATATTAACTGTTACACCCAAGTCTTGTACTTTTTTTATACAATTACTTTTTGTACAGTAATAAATAAATAAAAATCTATGTGTTAAGTTGAAAAATTATTTAATGGAAAAATTATTGCTTGATGCATCTGCTGCACCTCAGTACACTTAAGTGTTGGCCCTGATCCAGGAGAGAATGGCAAATGCACGTTTTTTTTGTGTGTGTGTTACTACTGAACAGCGAATCACGGAGTGTTAACAAATACACTGCTGCATTGTCACTTACTGTAAATATTGCACTGCTTCATCCACTATGCATATTGGCACCATCCATAACTTAATTTTATTATTGCATGTTTATTCCACACATTTATTCTGGACATACTGTTTCATTTAGAACTCATGTTATTTGAGCATGTTATTTTTTTATATGTTTATATTCCTAAGCACTATGTTTGAGCAGTTATACACACATATATATACACACACAGTATATATACATATATAGGTGCCCCTGTGTTCCCTTATGTCATTTACATCAAAAGAACAAAAGTCATTAACATGTAAGTCATATGGAGACCCAGAGACAGACAGGAAATTGAGAATTTGAATTTTCTTGTTAGATAAAAAAAAAAAAAAGTCATTAGCGAGTCATTTGCATGTACATTTCTCTGGAAACGGGCTATAGGAAGTATTACCATATAAGAAACAAGGAGGTGCAATGAGGGGTTGTTTTAACGATATGTGATGTAGAACCAAGAGAGATGCAAGTGTCATGAATGGGTGGTAAAGGCGGATGTTGTCGCCGTGGACGCAAAGAGCAGGCATAAACACAGAGGGGTGTTGTAAACAAAAAGAGTCTTTTAATAATAATCAATAACAAAATATAAATAAAGAAACAAAAACAAAGGAACAAACAAAACTCTCCAACAATAACCAAAAGGATATGGTGAAACACAGGCTCTATGGCGAAACACAGGCTTAATGACCTCTACAGGCTCTAATACCTGTTACACAAAACATAAGCGCTATGGCGAAACACAGGCTTATGACCTCACCAACAAACCCACCAGGGAGGCCAGAGACACGGGGCCGGAGACCAGGGAGGCCAGAGACACGGGGCCGGAGACCAGGGAGGCCAGAGACACGGGGCCGGAGACCAGGGAGGCCAGAGA
>JAOVVA010000026.1:15963204-15974129 GCA_028565275.1 Leiocassis micropogon | reverse complement strand
CACACACACACACACACACACCCACACACCCACACACACACACACACACACACACACACACACACACACACATAATGTGACAAGAACTCGCTGCTTTGTAACTAAAAAGCTGTGTGGTCATAAGAAAACCAATTGGTAGTGAGGGTAATTGGTAAAAAGGCTTCAATTTGCTATTGAGCCTAAAGATTACATTCTGAAGCAATGGAAAGAGGTTATTTGGTCTGATGAGTCCAGATTGACCCTATGCCAGAGTTACTGTATGGCTGAGTCAGGGTAAGAAGGAAAATGCTTGAAACGATGCACTCATCATGCATATTGCCCACTGTATAAGCCTCTCTGGTGTTATGATATAGGGTTGTTGATTAAAAAAAAGGCTTCAATTTAATAGTGTAAAGATTAGACTCTGAAGCAATGTAAAAAGGTTATGTGGTCTGATGAGTCAAGGTTGACCCTATGCCAGAGTTATGGATGAGTCAGGGGAAGAAGAGGAATGCTTGATGCCCACTACAAGCCTCTGGAGGCAGTGTTATGATCTAGGGTTGTTGATCAGGTCCAGGCTCAGCAATATTGTGTGGCTATAAAATGATGTCAACTGATGACCTAAACGTAGTGAATGAACATGTTATCCAATCATTTATTTTTTTTGTACCCTGGTACATGCATGTCCCAGGGCTGTAATGCGGTTACAAAGTAACGTTAGAGTACTTAGATTACTTTTTTGATGTAACGAGTAATCTAACGAATTAGGTCCACCATTTAAGTACTCAGTTCTTTAGTTATTTTAAAAAAAGAAGTAATCCGTTATTCAGACAATTTATTTAATCCGTGAGCCAGACAGCAGTCATTCTCAATCCGTTAGTGTGTGTGTGTGAAAGTCGTCCTACAAGCCCTACAAGTCGTCCTACAAGCCCCCCCCCGTTATTCCTGCTATTATACCCCTACCTCACCTATGCGGTTTGACTATGCGAGGACCGACGCGTGAAAAGTTGGAAACCTAATCACAGCTCCAAAACTTGCGGTGAATCATAATGAACCGTACTTACGGCCACCGCGCGAAACCGCGTAGGTGAGATAGGGGTATTACTGTAGTAGTTAACAGTTTATGGGCCAAACTTCGCTGAGTGATGATGGTAGAATAATTATAAAGGTCTTGAATAAAACAACATGCATGAGGAATCACAAAGGAGTTTTCATTTTCTGCAATGGAAAAGTACTCTAACTAGTTACTTTTATCAGAAAGTAACACTGTAATGTAACTGATTACTTTTTAAAGACAGTAATTTTGTAATTAGTTACTTTAAAAAGTAACGTCCCCCAACACTGTCATTCTCACATGTGAACTGGCCACCACATTGCAGGCCATAATCAAAGCTAAAGGTAGCCGAATTAAACATTATATTGCGCCTTTTTCGTGTACATTTCTGTAAGGGAAATTTGTCATAGACATATAAGGCACCAAACACAATTATCCAGAGGATGCCTGAAACAGATATCCATGCTACAATGAGCTATTGATGATTACAGGTAATCCTGCTATTTTGGTATGTTGTACATAGATTTTACAGATATTTTTAAAAAATAAATAGTTAAATAAAACCTGTCTGTGGGGTATGAGTTAGCTAAGAGTTAAGTGTTACAGGCCTTTAAATTTACCCACATAAGGAGGAGAGTTACAGTTACATGTCATTTGCAGAGAGAAAATAGCAGGCAGTTTAATCCGTAGAGGTCAGGCTAAATATGATTGTGATGCAAATCATTGGTGCAGTGGGAGAGTATTTTTGGAGCTTATTCAAGTGTGCCTGGAGCAGTTCAAATCAGGCAAAAATGCATTAACCCAAAAATAAGGGACCTCATTCTAAAGCAAAGCTATACAGTATATATATATGACTTTGACTTTAGAGTTATAAAAATAAAAATTAAATATACTTTGACTTTAAAGTTATAAAAATACAAATAAAATATACAACAAAGTTCGTACTAAAAACACAGGGTGTCTAAGACTTTTGCACTGTACTGTATGTTGGACAAAAAAACAAAAAAAAAACAAAAGAACCATCAATTTGAGTGTAAATGCCACAACGAATTCAGCATTATATCACAATTAATACAAATCCTGTAAAATATGGCTTAAAAATCCTATCTAACCATATTGAACGGTATAGTCTCTGAAGAGAGGCTACTTGGAAATGCAAGTTCTCAGCTCACTTCAGGTTTCATGATTTTACTGATAAATATCAATGTGAAACCAAGCCCAAGTTTAGATACTCTAACAAAATATTACCATAGTTGTAATGCATGGTATTTCCAATCACATTTCAGTTTTATTACTTATGGTACAAGTAATGTACATTTGACATCAGAAGCTTATTTACACTTAGGCTGAAGTTATTAAAATTAATTTTTAAGCTTCCTGCAGATTTATTGTTAACAATCTATACTTTTGGCAAGTTGGTTAGAACATCTATTTTAAGAATGACACAAGTAATTTTCTCCACAATTGTTTACAGATAGATTATTTCACTTATAATTCGGGTCAAATTTTTACATACACTCAGTTGACCCGGCCTCAGTTGAATTGTATCATGTCTTTAGAATGTACTGATAACCTCATTAACATCATTTAAGTCAATTGGAGGTCCCTCAAATGCTATAGTTCAATATCATGGACAAAGCAAATTAGCCAAGATCTAAAAAAATAAATAAATAAATAAACTGTGGACCAAGACAAGTCTGGTTCATCCCTTGGAAGCAATTTCCAAATCCCTTATGGCATCATGTTCATCTGTACCAAAAATGCAAAAAATTACATGTACTTTCGTGCAAAAAGTACAAATCACAAAACAACCCCCAGAACAATGTCAAAGGACCTTGTGAAGGCACCTGGGGAAACAGTTAAACAAGTATCTATATCCACAGTAAAACAAGACTGATATCGACCTAACCTGAAAGGCTGCTCAGAAAAGAAATCTTGTCTGATAAAATAAAAATGTAACTGTTTGGCCATAATGACCATAGTTGTCTGGAGGGAAAAAAGGTGGAGGCTTGTAAGCCAAAGAATACCATCCCAATTGTGATAAAATAGATGGCAAAATATGGAAGGGAGATTATGTGTATATATTGAAGCAACATATCAAGACATCAGCCAGGAAGTCTGTCTATCTATCTGTATATTTATGTATGTATGTATGTATGTATGTATGTATCCCAGTGAAAAAAAAATACACTTTAGTGTATTGCAAATATATTGAAATCTTCGATAATACATTGCAAATATACTAACAAAAAGTTGTACCATCAGTTAATATATAAAAAGTATACTAACATCATGCTTTTACCAAATTGGAATTAAACTTTAAACATACTTCAAAATAATTGTATTATAGTACACTTTCCAAAATATATTATAGGAAAATATACTTTAAGTGAAAGGTTGTTCTAATTTCCAAGGTACACTTATTTAAACTTTGTTTTTCAATTTATTTTTGGTATATATTTTTTTAAAATATGCTTGAAATAATCATTGTACAAATGTACAGAAAGTGTACATTAGAATACACATTTTAAAATACGGTAGTCTCAGTATATTTTCAGTTAAATTTAAATGTCCTAATTCATGTTTATATTTAGTGCATTACTCTCTCGTGCGCGCGCGCTTTTAAACTCGTTTTTGCACACTGAATCTCTCTCTCGCTCTCAAACTCGTTTTTGGGCGCTGAAAAAAAAATCACTTTTGTTCATTCAAGATATTGTATGTGTTTGCACTCTCTCTCTCTCCTGTGGGCTCACTATCATAAAGCTACACTTGCATGAACTGCAGCAGCGTTAGAACTCTGCAGTCTGCTACTATTCCAGCCAACCAGAGACTAGAATCGGCGCGACACAAGCCAATCAGAGACTGGAGGCGGGCAGATTCGGACTGTCTGTTTTCTGATTGGCTTCCCAGTTCTCTGCTTCTAGTTTGAATTCACGCCTGGAAGTTGCGTCATTGCGTGCGTTAGTTCGTATCGTTATTATTTTATTTTCATCGACATAAGGTAAATTTCATGGTTTTTGTTAGGTAGTTTAAAATTAAGTACATAGTTTAAACTGTTGAACTTATTCTCTAATGTGTTATTGCTAAATCTTATGTAGTTTGCTTCTGGTATAATGCTTTGTAGCTCTCGGCCTGCTTTCAGTCTCTGTGTAACAGCTAGAATCAACACACCAGGTTTAAAATAATACTGTACCTGTATATTCTAATTCAAATTTTTGTCTTGGTTTAGACAACAGTTTAAATTTTGGTTTGTGTGTTTGTAAGACAACCTGACATTTTTTTTAAAAACACAAATAAACTATAGTACTGTTTTTTTGTAATCTTGTGCAAATTAAATCTGATGAACTCATGAATAAAATCTGCCTCATAATAACTGATGTAATGCGTTTCAAAAAACACATTTGCGATACTGTATTATAGAAGACTGTGTGTATTATATTATATAATAAAGTATACTATATTTGTATTAACCTCACAGTGTACTTTTTTTAGTATTTGTAATGACCAGAAGTATAACAGCTACTGCTGCAACAAGAATATACTCATATTAATCATGTATTTGTAACACAGTAAAAATAGCTGTAATGTACTTATAATACATTAAATATATACTTAAAATTCATTAATTACTGTCAGGTATGTACGTTAGTACACACACAGCCATATACTTTAAATACACTAAGTATACTTAAAGTTGTTCCACTTTAGCACACAAAAGTATACTTAATACACTTAAAATTGTGCCTTTGTACAATTTAATTAAAACTTAAATACACTTAGTTCAGAATTAGTTGTTCCAAAATAGCAAACTTCAAGTATACTAGTCATTAGTCTGGAGCAAGTACACTTAAGTATGCTTTGGCATGCTAGGATTTAATATACTTAGCATACTTTTTTTTTTTTAATTGGGTATGTATGCTTGTTCACAAATGGTTCTTCCAAAATGACAGTTACCCCAAACGTACATACAAATTTGTGGCAAAATGGCTTAAGGACAATAACGTAAAGGTATTGTATTGGCTCTGACCTCAAATAAATAGAACACTTGTGTGCATAACTCAAACATGTGTGAGCAAGGAGGCTTTCAAACCATATCAGGTTGACCCTGACATCTACTTACAAGCTAACACATGACATAGAGACCGCAGCATGTTATTAAGGCAATGCAGTTTCTTTTTGTTGCCATTGTTGTTTTTGATTTGGTCATCATTTTTCTATAATAACTGAGATGGTTTACTGAATCTCACACATTATTCAATTCAATTCAATTGTATTTATATAGCGCTTTTAACAATGGTCATTGTCTCAAAGCAGCTTCACAAAATGAAAAGAAAATTTATGGAAGTATGTATGAATGAGAAAAAATGTGTTTAGATAATAATGAGATTGTCTCTTACGAGCAAGCTAAGAGCGCCTGTGGCAAGGAAAAACTCCCTGAGATGGCAATAGGAAGAAACCTTGAGAGGAACCAGACTCAACAGGGAACCCATCCTTATTTCGGTGATAATGGATAACAGGAATTATATAATGACATCATGTGTGTTAGGCGACTGGAAGTTCAGTATTACAAAGGTTGTCCAAGTTATCATGGAGTCCAGTTAAGCACAGGGAAGAGTCAACAGGTGCAGAGGTCAGAAGGGGTCTGGATCCATAGAAGCTGAGGAGCAGCATGTGTAGATCCAAACCATTATTATAACCATCATTATAATGTGACTTGTGAACCTTCTAAGCTGCTAACAATTAAGCTGAACATCCTGTTAAACTTTGGATACTGAGTGTAAATTTATGGCACCTGACCTGCAAGACAAAGTGCTAAAAGTAATTAATCTCGCCATGTTTTCCTTAACTGTGGCTTTGATAACCTGAGGTTGAATGCTCTAGTAATAATCTAAGGAAAGATTTTTGTAATATTGTGAAATAGTTCCTAAATACATTAGCCGATATTAAAATGCTTTTTTCTGAATCATAAAACAAATCATATTTGCATCCTACACCAAACATGTTTTTCATTTTATTTTAAAGTTTCATTCAACCAAATAACCGAAAATGAGAATTGGACTTTTTATTGTGAACACAGTCATAAGATTAAAAACTACCTTTATTTTTCTATATAATCCCCTGCTACACTAATGCACTTAGCATGCACTCAGCATTTCCCTAGTGCTTGGATACCATCAAAGTAGAAAGTTTTCTCAGTAAAGCAGAAGCATAATCAGAAAGCCTGCTTCACATCTGAAGTGCTGGCCTCCCAGGAACTCCTTTAACGGCCCAAACAAGTTCAAATCACTTGGAAAGATGTCAGCAGTGTATGAGGAATGTGACGAAATGTTCCTATAATGTTCAAATGGTGTTTGTGAATGATTGTGTGTACAGTTCCCACACAAAGATGCATCTCTTCTGCCAGTTGAAACAAGTTATGGGCTCTCATTCACCTCAACCGGGTTCGTCATTCATCATTCAAATGTTTTACTGCGTAATTCAAATGTTTTACTTCAATGCTGTGCTTGAAGTTATTATGTAAATCTATTTTACACCTTTATTAACAAGAAATTTTATCCCAGTTTGACTTTGCATATTTAAAACTTTATCATAATGTCAAACAAGGTTGCAGTCTAAAGCTTCTTAGGGATACAGTAGAAACAGTGCATAGCCCATAAGCTTCTTGTACCTGAGGAAATATCATTGGGAAAATAAGTACATGATGTTTTGGAGCACCGATATATAGAAAACACCCACTACGAAGTATAAGTATCATAAATTACACCCGATTTTTATTTCTTACTTCTAGATCTATCCCAGGATTAACTAGATACAGTATTATGTATATACATGTCCATTCTTGTACTTGCAGTCAACTACCAGATGTGTAAGTATGACACTAATACATTAATGTACTAATGCGACATAAATTTGCTCTGCCCAAACATTAATAACTGATCAAGGCATAAACGCCCACTTAAACCTGTCTTAGGGCATGAGGTGGGATACACCCTGGCCAGGGTACCAATACATCGCAGGGCACACGCACATACACACACTTATTTACACAATACGGACAATTTGGGAACACCAATTAGCCTAACCTGCATGTCTTTGGACTGTTGTAGGAGTACCCAGAGGGAACCCAAGCACAGGGAGAACATGCAAACTCTATGCACACAGACCGAGGCGGGACTCGAAGCTGGTCGGGAATCAAACCCAGACCCTGGATGTGCCAGGCAACAGTTCATACCACTAAACCACCATGCTGCCTACAATGGGTACATTTTTGTCAATTTGACTTAGTGTTACCTATATTTGTTTGTTTTGATTACATTTTATCACAGTGAGAAATTATAATTAGCATTTTACATAAGACAAAATTTTACTTTGATTTCTTTTATTGAAAATTCTATTTTTAATTTAATTGTATTCTCTACTGCAACTTATTTAATCGTACAGATGATTATGATGCTTGTATGTATGTAAGTATGTGACAATTTTTAAAAAGAATTTGAACAATTGTACACCTACTCATTAACACATTTGATGACTGGAAAAACTGTCCAGTTTCAGTGTGCCTGTGCACAATACAGTTCTGTCTGTGGATGGTAAGAACATGGTAAGAACCCAGTGTCACTCAAACCAGACAGGAAAATTGTCACCTGATCTTTCAGAGTTACCTTTTCTGCGCTGTTAGTTGTTCATATTATTTGTGATCTTTGTTGCATAAAGGTATGTACAGTAAATTAATTGGCACACAAGTACGAGTCAGTCTTAAAGCCTGTATCATTCATAATGTCACTGTTTTTAGGACTTGTACAAAAACTCAGACTTATCCTGACCATCATGAGTAACTGGCTTTCTCTGATCCTTCTGCACTTTTTCAAGTCATTTTATAAAAAAAATGTAAATGAACAGTCTTGTAAATGTTCAACAAGAAGTGTAAAAAATTGATTACTATAAGTTATCTATTTTTCAGTAACATATTGAAAATATTAAAATATTGAAAGCTGTAATAAGAATTACGGCTGTAACAAAACCAAAGTTGAAACCAACTTTCCCCGCTTTCAGTACAGGCAGCATTTGCTAGAAATAACTGTGCTATTCTTGTCGACTGTTCCTTGTGCTTTCTTTCCCTGAACCATGTAGAGGGCATCACTGGCAGGGAACCTGTCAAAAATTCAAAAAAAAACATTGGTGCAGATACATGTCTTGGTCCCTGCCTTTTCAACCATACCAGTAAGGTTAGCAATCTTGTGAAAAAACTTTCAGAAAAAAAATAATAAAGCAAGTCATTCAATCTCTCCTTGATCCACTTACAATAATCAGTGAGCATCGTGCCGGAAGCTACATGAGGCTCTTCTGCATCCTTCAGATTAAAAACACTTTTTCAATTCACAAAGCTGAAGCAAAGGTAGAAAGCAGTCATCTTCAATATTTCATTTCAACTTAGAGATTGGTACAATATGCAAATGTGCAATGACAAACACACAGGGTGGTTTAGAATAGAAACCTGCAATTGTAGTATCACTACTGATGCACTCAACCCAAATGACTCAACCAGATACAAAATATTATGCTTGGTTCCTGTTTTCTTTACAATTTCTTTTAAATATATTGATTGTTGATAAATATTATGGTTAAATAGTAGGAGCAAAGGATTTGTGCAGCATGTACGTATGTTAGGTTGTGATGTTCTACCATAATGTGTTTCCATTTCATTTCATTTCATTGCAATGTATGTCTATCAAAAGAATCCATTTTTGTCACGATAGCCAAGCAGAGAAATAGAAAGGACATATAAGTTCTCTTTTCAGCTCAGAACTACATGTATTTGATTGGCCCTGCTGGGAGCCTTTCAAAATGTAGGGTTTAATAAACTAATAAACAGTGAACCATGTGCAGCACTTTATGAAAGAATTGTTTCAGCTTTTCCAGCTCCTAGACTTTTTTTCTTAGAAGGATGTTTGACAGCTGGAATGCAGTAGACCTTATTGTTATTCTGTATAAACAAAAGATTCTGTTCTGTTGAAAGCCTTAAGTAAAGTATGAAATGAATTCTTGCTACTAAAAGACTAATACATTTGCTTCTAGGGGCATGAATCAGATTTTAAATAGTATTGAAAGTTACAATAAGTACAACAATTATCAATACTATTTTAAATAATAATATTGCTTCAGGTTTTTCCTATAACAAGTACAGGACATGTTTTTTGAAAACTTGTTGAGACCTGTACTAATAGCAATACCAGTAATACTGATTGCATCATCAATTTAGTAGACAATCTAGAATGTCACAGAATGATTTGTTTAGTTCTGGTTGTTTCTCTGGTTTAAAAACTGACCATGAAAGCTCACATCTTCCTGTACTTGAGCTTCTATCCTAACTTATCATAACGTTAACTATAAGTTCATTTTAAATTAAGTGCATATGCTAACTACGTTTGCAACTTTGGACAATGTGGGGTTGCAGAGCAGGTTTTGTTCCACATTGCAAAACCACATTTATACAGTTTTATGGAACTTTTTTTTTTCTTCCATGTGCCACTAACAAAGACCTCATGCTAAGTTTTATATTTAATGTGTTCAATTAGGTTACATAAGTTGTAAGGAGATGCTGTAGTTCCTTTCATGGATATTTTTGCAGACCACTAATTGTCATCATTAATCATGTTTGAAATTTATATTTGGTAGTAGGTGAACTTAAAGCATGTTTACGATACAGTTATGATTGTTAACAATAGGGCTGCAAATGGCAAGTTTATGGTAGAACATAATGCTCTTCGATGTATGTAACTGATATTAAATTTTTTTTATTTTTATGACTTTTGGATTTTCAGTCAAAATGACCCAAATAATACCAATTATATACATTTAATTCTTTTAATATTTCTTTATTGACATAGAACTTTTAAACAGACAAACAAACTATCTGACAGTCAGAGATGGAAAGAAGGGAGAATATTCAATCTAGAAACCTAGCTTGCATAGAAACTCAAAGATCACTTTTGCTACAGAATTGTGGATAGATAATGGTCTACGGTATATGACACACACGTACGTGCATCATTGTCCCAAACTGTCACAAAGGCTTTTTCACTATCTTCATTATCGTACTGTACAGTATGTGTGTGGGGGGAGGGGGGATGTGAGATGCATGAATTATGAGCAACACTGCAGTGGCGAGATACAGTGTCTGCTTTAGGCAGTTGAACAGAAGGCCAAATTAGCATCACAGACAATCACTAGAAACCTAATGAAATCTCTGCATCGGTACTTCTCAGGGTTTTAGATGAGGCTCCATTTGTCACTTTATCACCATGTATTGTCCTTGTGCAGCATGATGTTTAAGATGAAAAGAAAAAAGGTGGTGAAGTTGATTGTATTGGAGCTGGAGCACATGCCATATCAGTCACACCCACTTACAGTGGATGGCAAAGAACTGAGCAAATGGAAATACATTCTTCTGCCCATGACTACGGTTTAAACATGAACAAAATATAACAAGGTAATGAAATTATCATACATTTTTTTAGAGAGAGTTAAAGGTTAGAAAGGTTAAGCAAGCTTGATAGAGAGATAATCCACTAGTCTTAGTGACACAAAAAGTATTATCACATATTATGCCATGGTCTCACAATTGAAATTTTTTTAAAGGGATATTTCTGCAAAATTATGGTGCATATAAATATATTACAGAGGTCTTAGTCGTTATGCATTTTCCTGCTCAACACACAGACTGAGAAGTGCATAGCAGAATATTTCATGCAAATTTAACTGTTTTATTTCCCCAGCACTAGCCATATCGCTGACTTGAACTAGCCATATGTACTGTGCATCCGGAAAGTATTCACAGCGCATCACTTTTTCCACATTTTGTTATGTCATAGCCTTATTCTAAAATGGATTA